>JAESVK010069061.1:0-11398 GCA_017140935.1 Hamamelis virginiana
GAGAGAGAGAGAGAGAGAGAGAGATGAATTTTTATATAAAATTCAAGAGTGATAAAAATTAAGATCAAATTCTTGGTAAAAAAAAAATGGTATGGCAATAGGAGGTGTGAGCTATTGTGTGAATGGAGTGGCATTTGGTGTATACATATACTTTTTTGGGTTCAAACGGTTTAATTCCAACGGTCTAATGTCCACCTCACCTCTTAACCTACTCGCTGCAGATCAATGCATCAGTAGTGACTGACGGAAATAAAGGCCATTTAAAGTGCTCTATTGGATCACTTATTGAGAGGCTTCTGATTTTAGTCTAACACTAAATTTGCAAATAAACGGTCCGCTGCAAATGCTCTTACAGAATGAGCAGACAAATAAAAGCTCTGCTATCTATTCCACTTTATTTTCTCTCTTATCCACTAAAATTCCAGGAACTTTCCCACGAAAATTCCATGAACCTTTCATCTCAAGAATTACACGAACCTTACAGAACCACACACTTTTGTCTTCTCTTTTTTTTTTTTTTTTTTTTTTTTTTTTTTTTTTATTTGGGATTTTCTTTTTCCCCGCAACCAAGTACAATATTTCAATATATTTTATGTTGAGAATTTGGATTCAAAAATGCATGAGCCATTTGATAGGGATTTTTTTCCCAATCATTATTCAAAAATGGTTTTGGAAGGAGAAATGCTTATTGTTGGAGTTGCTCTTAGGGCTTGTTTGGGATAGCTTCAACTTGTGCTTTTAAAGCAGAAGCAGAAGTGAAGCTAGAAACAGAAGTTCAAAAACACATAAGTAGAAGCCATATGTATTTGAAAACTAGGACACATTGGAAATTTAATTTTAGTGAGGTTAAGTAACAAGGGCAGGGTTGGCATTTGTAATTTTCATTGAAAAAAGCTACTTATGCTTTTCTTAAAAGCAGGTGGCCGGCTAGATGCTTCATCTAAAAAGCATCAAAAAGTAACTTATCTACTTCTCTATTTTTATCCAAACATGTTTAACTTGCGCTTTTGGGCACCAAAAGTAAATTTTGATACTTTGGCTTCTCTATCCAAACAAGCACTTAACCCTAACTCCCAAACCCTTGACATTAACAAACATGTATCAATGCGCGGACTTCTATATGCTAGTAGGAGAGGTCTCCAACTAATGTGAAGCTACATACCATTGGAGGCACCTAGATCAACATGCCATTGGCACAACTTCACTTTATTATAGTAGTGTGCAGTTGTGTAGTATGTCACCTTTCACATTTATTCAAACTAGTGTAAATCTTGGGCAATGCCTGGGTGTGGAAAAAAATGAAACATTAATGACCTAACTAAAAAATATAAAAATTTAGCAAAGAATTTGATCGAATTTGATTTTATTATTATTTAATAAAACTTCTCTTCTTAAAAATAAGTCTAATTTTATACAAAAACAATTTGTAATCATAGTTTTAGTTTTTCATACCAAACTATGAACCATATTTTTTTTTTAAAGAAATGGAAATAAGGGAGTGGATCTAAAAAAAAAAAAAAGGTCAAACTTGGTCAATTGAAAAACTATCTAACATCATATAAGATCTTCAGTGTGTGTGTGTATATATATATATATTATAAATGTTTTCCCATCTATTCTCAAATTACCAATTACAAAAATATTTCCATGCATTAGTTGCAAGATACAAAACAGGAGAAAGATGATAGTAGTGAAGCTATTTGCATATATAATATATTTCTAAATTTAACAATTAGAAATGATCCTCTCAGCATATGCCTAAGCTAAAGTAAGCAGGAAGCTAATAGCTAATTTTGAAATAAATATTTTAAAAAACTAACTATTGGATTAGATACTATACTTATGTTTGTCATGCATGTCATTGTAGACACCCCATTTTTACTCATGGAACATTAGTTATCATTGCATTCCCGGTTAATTAGAAGGATCAATTGATTTTGGGAGAAAGGAACCTTCAAAACCTAAGTTTTCCTAAACTGTCATTTTCCTTAGTTAATTAGAGGCTAATATTTGATATAGGTTTTTGACTTATTTTCAAGTGATTTCTTTTGCATTCAGTTTTTAGGATGTCATATGAGGTCCATGTCAAATTTCATGTCATTCTGATCAAAACTCGATGGGTAATAAAAACTTTTGTGACTTAGAGGGCAATATTGTCATTTTTCTTGCATAATTTATGTTTGACTTCGAATTTGCCCTGGTTTGTTCCATTGGATTTACATGGATATTTAAGTGTCTATCGATAGCGAGAGGTTTCTATGGATAAGATTTTTTTTATTTTTTCCTTCTGGACACCTCTATCGATAGAGAGTCTATCGATACAGCCACTTCTATCGATAGAAGCTCTATCGATAGAGGAAGAATTCTGGACTGTGAGGCTAGCTTTGCTTCCATCCTCTCCCACACACTAAAAACACCCTTATTGCTCCACTAAAACCCATTCCCAATCAAAAGACTCATGGATAAAAATTTTCAATACCAAATAGACCCATGGTCACTAGGTTTAAAGAACAAAATTGATAACTTAAAGCTTAAAATGGGGTACTAGGGAAGACAACATAAGACACGAAAAAATTGAAGGCTCAAGGACTCAAAAGATGGCTTTAAATCATTTTCCAAAATATACACAATGTTCCCAAATGATTATATAACCACTCAGACTAAGAATATGTACAAAACTTAAGAACATATTCATAATACAATCAAAAAGCAATAACAAAAACGCTAACATGATATAGAATATTTAAGTCCCAAGAAAAATGAGAATGGTTCAAATTTAACATTCAAGGTCATAAGTCTCCGCTCTATAGTTGGGCTTTTTAACACTATACTCTAATCGCAAGAAACATAGATTCATCCAAGTTCGTGCATGTGCAAAAATTTGAACGACAAGCCAATCTAAGCATGGTTACATTAGTGCATCAACTAGAATGATGTGAAGCAAAGTTGCGTAAGGTCACCTCCTTATGGCCAATTATAAAATAGATTTTGAAAAATCAACCGTTGGATTAGATAAATCCCTTATGTTTTTTATGCCTCCCAAACATCATAGTGTTGAAAAAATAGAATGTGAAAAAATTGTGACATTTTGAAGAACAAAAAAGTCACAAGTTTTCACAATGACATGTTTTACAAACCAATCGTTGGATCATTGTGATTTTTGGTAGGACTAAAAAACATGAGGCGAATATCAAATCCAATGGTCAGTTTTTTAAAATTCTTTTTGCAACTGGCCTTATTAAGGTCACCTGATGCATTTTTGTCTCTCATCACCCTATATTTCCATTTCTGTATATATATATATATATATATAGAGAGAGAGAGAGAGAGAGAATAATGATGTCAGCATAAGGCTGATAGGTAATTATTAGATACGCATTTTGAAAAACAGACCATGGGACTAGATACTATGCATAGGTATGTCGCGTGTACCAAAAATCACAATGATCAAACTGTGTCGATTTCTTAGATTGTCACTAAGAAAAATTATAACAATTCTCAACTGTTAGAATTTTTCAATCAGTATTTTGATATGCTAACATTTGATTACTACGATTTTTGGCATATATGACGTCTATAACAAGAGTATCTAATCCAACAGTCTGTTTTTCAAAATACACATCGCACAATTAATTGAAAGCCCCATGCTAACTTTATAAAAGTTAGCATATGCACACATAATCGGGACTTATATAAATATATATACATATGTCATTTTCGTGTATATATATATTTGGCAAACATGACGTCTTTAACAAGAGTATCTAATCCAACAGTCTGTTTTTCAAAATACAAATTGCACAATTAATTGAAAGCCTCATGCTAACTTTATATATGCGTACAGGATCGGGACTTATAAAAATATCTATATATTTGTCATTTTCGCGCGCGCGCTTGTGTGTGTGTGTATATATATATATATATATATATATATATATTGATAAAACAAAAATGACATAAAATGATTAAGCTCCAACT
Organism: Hamamelis virginiana; assembly: GCA_017140935.1. Classification (NCBI taxonomy): domain Eukaryota; kingdom Viridiplantae; phylum Streptophyta; class Magnoliopsida; order Saxifragales; family Hamamelidaceae; genus Hamamelis; species Hamamelis virginiana. The sequence continues at coordinate 3,979 of JAESVK010069061.1, forward strand.
AAAAATAACTTTTTTTTTGAACAAAAACAAAGAGATCATGCAATGCATGAGATGTGACGTGCATATATTATAAAATTTTGTACAATAAATTCATTAAACAAAAAACTCATATAATTAGGTTTGGAGATCTAATTGATTTCTAAATTAACAAACAAATTTCATATCCTGAATTTGGTTCGGCTGCACCACGCAGATGGGCATCTTCCCATTTCACTGTTTCTTAAATCACGTGTACCCTTCATTACACTGAATTTTTGCAAGTAGATTTTGAAATTTAAAATGAAGAAAACACAAATTGAAAAATCACATTAAATAAATACAAATGTTATCCGACAAATTCAAATTCTAGTCATTGAACGGGAAACATCTATAAGGCTTCACCCACCTCCATCTGTTTATTCAATTGAGGAAGATTAGCCATATATTGGTAATTACTCACTCGTTAAGTATTGTAGCAGCAAAAAAAAAAAAAAAACAAAAAAACAAAAGTGTGGGACCCAAAAATATGGACCCATTGGTCTGAGTGTCCATGACGTGTCATGCAAGTAGGGAATCATTACCCTTCAGAGAGCCTTTCTTTCTCCATTTGTTCTACCTGCAACTCTTCCAGCATGAAGTTGCTCGTACACTTAATTTGAAAAGATTTCCACAACTTCCGAAAGCAATGCAACATACCCATCAAGAAGAAAATACACGAATTGGTTCTAATAGGGCTTATACCGCGCTATACTTCTTACTGGCCGACTCAGAGAGGTTCCGCGAAACTGTGTGAACTGCAAAAGTAAAAGGCACATGAACAAATGGGAAATGGAAGATAGTTATGGTCTTTTACACATATATTAAGAAAATTACAAGACAAAAAAGAAGAAAAGAAAAGAACACAAAGACATGTATTTAAGAGTCCACCAAAAAGACATGTTTATGCATATAATTACGAACTCAGTCACAGACAGGCTAACAATTACAAGATTTAGAATGGGTTCTAGCATCCAATAGATCACACCTAGGAGGTTTGGTGCACCACAATTGAAAAATTAGATAATTTAACATTCGTATCATTGTTGGCTTGTCATTGTAAAAGCAAGAATTGCCTATTAATTGGGCTGGAGAAGAATGGATGGTTGAAATCTTCCAACAAAGGTTAAATCTGTCATATGGATCACCTGTCATCTCCCGCCACTGAAATGAGCCAAGCATACTGCAATCCATCGGCAGATCATTATTACAGTCTACCCAGCGGATACTATATATTGTGTGATGAACATAACATGAAAAATAATAGAGGCATGACAATGCATGAAGAGGGGTTGGGGGGAATTTAAAAAATAAAACTGAAGTATAAATGCAATGTGAAAGGCTATAATGACTCTTCCAACAATAAATTCCATTATAAACAATTCTATAACTAATACAATGTAATTCATGCATATATGCATGCCCACAAGTACTTTTTTTGGCAAAAAAAATACTAGAAGTAACGGAATTTCATTACTCAAGAGATGCCTGCTATTACACTTGGTCAACTACAGTACTTGGAAATACTAGGTTCAGCAGGGATGATGTTAAGTTGACCTCATTGATACCACACTCACCTTGGTATCGTAACTTTGGCCGCTGGGTAAATTATGTTGTACTGGAATAGAACCATCTAAAGCTCTGGCAAAAACATTAGAATAGGGATCCGTGCTCACCCCATCACTTTTTATGGGAGCTGCACGATCTAATACAATCTGCATGACATGCAATTCATGTTTATGAGTGCTCCAACATAAATAATAAAAGTGCTCAATTAATTCCAAGTCATTGTAGAATGATTTTTAAGAACTACTCTTTTTAAAATTCAAAAGATTCTGAGAAAGAGGTTGAATTAGCTAAAAATTCAAACAAAAATTGTACAGGTAAGGATGGGAATTCAACAGGCTGAATGCCCAGAAGTTCAAACACCACACCAAGTTCAGTGTACATGTTCTGTAACATGCACCCACATATTAACCTAAGTGTCACTGCATTGATAGGAAAGACCACCTATCCTCCCAATTGAGTTGGTTTAAATCTGTGCGACTCGATCTTGATGGTTTATAAAATGTTCTCTTTAATAAACCTATGAGTAGGAACTGTTTTAGAATAAATGTGTATGAGAAATATAAGTCTTCATATCCCAATTACTTGAGATATATTTCTCTTAACATTCATTCATGGACATTATCATATATATAATTTAATATATATATACGACAAGTAATACCTTCTAATTAATATAATATGAAATAGACATGCCCTTTAGGATTGGTTTTAGGGCATACCTCTAACACTTTGAACGTCAACAAATGATCAAGAGCGTCAGTTGAGCCATCGTAGAGGTCAATTTTTGGCAGAAAACAGTGCTCTGGAAGGTCTGCCTTCATGATCCATGACTGGAAGGGAGAATCAGATTTAGGGGATTTGGTTGTTTCCTTAGATCAGCGCTCTTTTTTATTAGGTGAGGTGGAAACATCTTCGGGATGTTTGGACTGTCTTTTCCGATAAAATTCCTTAGACTTTTCTGGTTGGAGGGAAAGTTCTGCTAGTGGTGGGAGTGGATGGTGATTGTGAGTTGGGTTTTTGCGAGAGCATTCAGCAGCAGTACTGCCTACTCCCTCCCGACGAGTCGATCGGGAACAGTGGTGGGGCCTGGGGTAAATGCAATAGAGATAGCTTGTTCCTGCCGCTGGGGAACAATTGGAATATTGGCTGGGGGATCCACATTGTTGTTGCTAAGTGGTGGAATGTGAGATGGTTGAAGATTGTTATGGCTGGATAGTGGGAGGGTGTGTTGTTGGATGTGAGGAGGTAGAAAAGTGAAAGCTCCTAGAACGCTAATGAGAGTGGAAATTCTTTGCTCAGCATTTGAAATCTCCGATTAGTGATCTAATCAGAAGATTGTGGAATGGTGGATTGATAAGCGACTGGGATAAATGTTTGGTGGTAGTGAACTGGTGATTGTGGCGGTGGTATGAACTCGGGATGCATGGATTGAGATAGTGGTGGATGGTGATGAATTTGTTGAGCGGCGGTGCATGAGGAAGACGGTAAGTTTAGGTTAATGGTAGCAGTGGCTGTAGGTGTAGAAATAGGAGGATGAAGACCGGGCAGAGGGTTCTGGTTCCGAAGAGAAGGATTTTCTGGAAATAAGATTTCTGAATGGATCTGCATTTCTAGAAAAAAAAAATTACTGTAATCGGAGAAGATGATCGATACCCAGACGGCGCCAATTGATGAAGGTTGAAAATGATCACCGTCAGCAAAGTAACCTTGAAACCAGCAAAAGTGAGAGTGAATGGAGGACCAAAAGGCACAGGTGAGGTGTCGGCCAAGTAGGCTCCGACGCTCAAGTCAGACTACAGTTCTTAGAAGGAGAAAGTAAACTGGAAAGTGCTAGAATCAGTCTCATACCTTAGGGTCAAGGCTATGGTTGGTTATATATACGATCGGATTAGGGTTGTTCTCATGCATAGAGCACATGTTCCTGCTGAGAAAACGTTATGCGCGAGATCATTGGGAATATTTCCCAGTCAGAGACTGTTAGGCCACGTCACGCTTGGTGGTTATTCGAAGGGTAGATCGACTCAGACGACAAGGGAGATTATTCCTTGTCAGTGATCAAGATTAATAATTTATAAAACCGCGTGACAATTAATCTCAATTCGATTGTGACTAGTGAGCACGGGTGTCGAACCACTGGGAAATGCAGGTTTATATTAAAAGACTTTTTAGAATCAATTCAAGTGGAAAGAATATTGTCAATTAAATTGGTTGGTGGTAAATGCTCCGATTGGGTCGAAGCGAAAACGCAGTAATTAAATAAAGCTTAGTAAAAAAATGCAGTTAAGTTGGTGGAATGAGCTGAACTTGGGTGAGAAGCCCATTGAATATCAATTATACAATTTATGTTTATAAAATCCTCACTATAGTAATTATGTATGGTGGTTCTTCCAACTACAAGAAGGAAGTCCCAAAAAGATTATGAATACAGGACCGGCAAGTTTATCCTGGAAAAGAATGGAATATCGCTATCCACCTTAAATGAGGAATAAAGCATACTGGTTTGTATTCATACCAATAAGAACCATTGCATAATTATATAATTGCAATCACAGATGTACAATTATATGATATTATATTTGGCAATAGTGTGCGGTAAAACCTTCACAACTATGCAATCACATAATACAAATAGAGGGATGTTTATAAAATAGGATTGTATAATGAATCCAACTTCATCCTCACCCAAGCTTGGAGTATTAGCTACACATCAATGGAGGAGAAAATCCTTTATCCATGACAAGCTTTAAGGGTTCACGGGATGGAAAAAGAAAATAAAAGCGGTAAGTAAATGACTGAAGAAATAAGGAAAATGGCGGAAATAAATAAAGAAAATGGCGAAAATAAATAAGAAAAGTGACTGAAGTAAATAAAGAAAAAGACAGAAAAAGTAAAGAACAGTTCTCAAGTGAGAACTGAGCCATGCATAAAAAGGAAAATAACAGAAACGTAAATTGCTGAAAGTAAAGACTTAATCGTAAAGAACAATCCTCAAGTGAGAATTGAGCCAGGCATTGAAAGAAAAATTGCAGAATCGGAAATTGCTGAAAATGGAAACTACCGAATAAAATGCGAAAATAAACTGTAACTTGAATTAAAATAGCAGAGTAATGATTCAGAGCTTAAGTCATGAACCCTCAAAACGTCGTCGTTACACTTCTATTTATAGAAGGAAAAGGTAAAAGACCAAAAGGCCCTCAAAATATCTCAAAATATCCTAGAAGCCCGCAGCCGCCTCTGGCTATCGATAGCGAAGGTGCGCTATCGATAGAGGTGCTATCGATAGCGCATCTTGGCTATCGATAGTCAAGGTCAAACTTTGACTTTTTCAAGCAGAGTCTCAACATCTGCTCTTTCGTACTTCCCCCGGTTGCTGCGAATCCTTCTGAATGCTCTTTTGATTCGAGATGCTCTTCACGGCTTCATCGGTGACGACTTTATTTAATATAATCTGCACAAATTTCTTGAAACAGAGATTTTAAACCCAATTGTACAGATATTTATATAAAACGCTATTTATTAAACAATTATATATATAAGAGAACATAGTAATACCATAGTTGAATGGTATGATTGTGGTACAATCAGTAGAGTTGTTGGTCTTCCCTGGATATCTCACGCTGCTCCATTACTTCGGTACTTCAGAAGTGCACGGAATAGATTTTATTAGAAAAATTATCTAGAATTGGATTATATATTGTATCAAACAATTATTTACAGAACAGTCATGAGTGTTCTGTGAAGTAGCCATTCTGGGTTGTGGGTTGGCCCAAAAAGATAATGGGCTTGGTCTAAATGACCCCACTCGGCCCAGTTTGGTGCGGGCACGCACGCGCGCTGGGTTTGGATCAAGCCTAAGTTTGGGTAGATCCTCTCCCCTCACAAAACGTTGGTACCCCTTGGGGCCCAACCCATAGGTCCAATGTAAGGGTATATAAGTACACAAGCTTCCCACTTTTATTCAAGGTGGGACAATGATGCAGACTGGGTTGGGCTTATAGCCTAAGACTTTATGGATCAGCTGGACAGGACAAAGGGGCCCAAACAGATTTGGGGCTCGGGAGCGATTTTGGGATAAAATCAGAAAACGGACTAGTAGGATCAAAAGTCGTCGGTGACGGAATTGCACGAAAATTGGTAGTCTGAATGGAAACGGTGAGACGAACAAGACTCATAGCTAATGCCGTGACATACGCTGCTTTTTGGGCGAATTCCTTCATTTAGGCCTCCGATTTGGTGATTTTGCTATTTATGGAAAGATTTCGCCTGCCAATTATTTTCCCTACAGAAACCCGTTTGACGAACCGTTGATTCCGTAGCGATCCTTAGGGAATATATTTTCAGATTTTATCTTTATTTCGCATATTTCCATTTTTGGCAAATTTCCTTTTATTTCAGTTTTTCCTTATTTCGGCAGTATTAGGGTTTCTAAGCTTTGTTTTAGTATAAATATGCTTGTAGCCGTCTTGGCAAACCAGTTGATGAATTAATTAGAATTTATTTGAGAGTTTTCACTCTTTTTCCTAAGTTTCTCTCTTTGCGAAGATCGAGTACTTGGATGCCTATTTTCCTGGCACTGTCTTGGTGACACGTCAACAGGGATTTGGAAGGTTGTTCGTTGTTGGTGAGCTTGTCTTCAATATTCCACTGCATCAGTTGGTATCAGAGCTAAAGGTCGTTCATGCACCATGTCGCGTTTGAGAACGGGTCGTGGTGGCGGTCGTAATGTCCCTCTGGACGACGTGTATGAACGAGATGACGTGGCCCAAATGTGGCAACAGATAGAAGCGATGCAGGCCGAAATAGTTGAGTTGCGTTTAGGGCGGCGTCGTGGAAGTCAAACTCCCCCTCCACCCTCTGTGGTTTAGGAGGATATGGACGATGAGTATGGAAATCCTTATGCTGAATCCGTAAGGAGCGAAAGGAGACATTTTGACAATACCCCTCAAGTACAATCAGATAATCGGCGATGAGAGAGTGGGTTAAAAATTGATATCCCAGAATTTTTGGGAACGGTGCACCCGGAGGAGTTCTTGGATTGGTTGTACGCTGTGGAAGAGGTTCTGGATTTTAAGGAGGTACCCGATGATAGGAGGGTTTCACTTGTGGTTACGCGTTTTCGTAGTAGGGCGGCTGCATGGTGGCAGCAATTGAAGGTGACTTGTACAAGACACGGCAAGTCAAAAATTAATTCATGGGAAAAGATGAAGAAACATCTGCGTGCAGCTTTTCTACCCCATAACTACACGCGATTGATGTACCAGCGCTTGCAGGAGTTGCTTCAGGGTACAAAAACTGTTGATGACTACACGACAGAATTTTACCAACTAGTTTCGCGCAATAACTTTGAAGAAACAGAGGATCAAATGGTTTCACGGTATATTCGAGGGTTACGAGTGCAGATTCAGGATACCCTGAATTTGTTCGACTCAATTTCAGTGTCTGAAGCGCATCAGCGGGCTATACAGTTGGAAAAACAGTTTAATCGCAAACCAGCAGGTAATTTATGGAGCAGTGGTAGCAGTAGTAGTCGCAATCCTATTGGTCAGAATCGAATGGTCCCTAACCGTGTTCCAAACCCGCAAGCACCCGCGGTTAAACCTCCAATTGGAGGGCAACAGCCCAGGGCGCCTGCTGCAGGCGAGATTTGCTGTTTCAAATGTGGTGATCAAGGGCATCGCATGGATGACTGTAAACGTGGCTTGTTTGTGGATAGCGAAGAAATTGTGGGGGACGATACAGTGTATGTGTTGTGACACCGAATTGTGTTTATTTTATGGTCTTTTCTTTCCTTTTTAATTATCTTTTACTCTCATAAATGTTAGGATTAGGTGTTTTT
>JAESVK010069062.1:0-11241 GCA_017140935.1 Hamamelis virginiana
TGCTTGAACGTAAATTGAAGTGTTGTGCGCATGAGATTCCCAAGCGTAGGAGTCCTATGGTCGTCAAGCAATAAAACTAGGGAGTACCTAGGTCATTTCCACAGGGAGTGGAATAGGTTCTAGCAATTCTTAAGATATGCTATCCAATGAATGCAAAAACAAATGTAAACATGGGGGTTTTGCTTGGTGGTTGAAATTTGTGCCAAATCAATGGCAATGATTTGATTTGAAAACTTGTAAATGAGAGAAAGGATGGGTTCTATGGATTCATTCCTTCCTAACCTAGGTGTAGTGGTTTCTCAAACATTACACATTCAACAATCCATGTGGCTTATGGTTTTGAATGGAAGAGTTTAACAATAAAAGCTCAAGAGGATAAAACAAATGATGGGATGCAACTTACTACTCATTTTGATGTTTTAACATACACATGGAGTTCATATGTGCTCATCACCAATGTACAACCTCTCACAAGTCATATTTTGGTCATGAATATGACTCCATGTGGTTTCAAAAGAAAAGAGAGTAGAGGGAGCTAGCATTCCATTTAACATTAAATCATTTGAGTTGAGAAACCACCATTACCTAAGGCCTTGGAGAGGAACTTCACCATAGAACCCTCCTTAAATGCTTAGTTAGCCATAATAAGGAAGAAAATAACCATACACAACCATAAAAGCTGAAAATAAGTAAATGCTTTGTAATAAAAGACTTAAAACAAGTGTAGCTTACAACCTTGAGATGAAAATGGAAAACAACAACCTAAACTAGAGATTACAAGGTAAGAACAACAAGATCAAACAACAAACTAAGCTACACTAAGCTAGAAATCCAAGAACACAAGCTAAACTAAGCTAAAACCCTTAAAAACTAAGCTAACCCTAGAAAACCAAACTAAGAGCAAGAGAGAATGGTTCAATCAGCTGTAAATGTGCAATAAATACCCCCCCCAAAAGGGTATCAGACATGGGGACCAAAGGACAAGAGTGCCCTTGAGTTTTGAGTGTTTTACAATTGACCCGGAGAAATTCTCGAGCAAAGGGACCGGTACCCCCCAAGGTGGGACCGGTACCCCTCTAGGAGGGACCGGTACCCCCTTTGCTGAAAAGCCAAAATTGCCCTGTAAAGCCTTCCAAACTTCCTCGCTTCATGCTTGCTTGCCCCGAATGATCATATGAGCTCGAAAGACCGCTCCAAAGGTGATTGGTCCTTCAATGCCTTGAAAACGAGCGAATGACTTGCTTGGGGAAGGCTTGACGGAGAATGCTCCACAGAAGAGCATGAGAATACTAGTTAGCCTTGGTCAATGGATGAAAACCTTCGGGATTCATCGAACACCTTCAAAAGATGGAATTAGCGCCATGCAACCTGCAAGTGCTCAAAAATAATGAAAGGATTAAAAATACCAGAATCAAGTCAAACTAGGGTTGAAGAACAGGTAAAAATGTACAAAAAGACAAGTAAAAATGGGCGAATTTATGTGCTAAACAGCTTGCATGCCTATTTCCCTCCTTTGTTATGTATCCCCTATTCCTTTATGCCCTTTCTTTATTTATGTATTTGTACATCAAAGATCGAGACGGTGCATGGTGGACCCGAGGATGCATAGAGCAGTGGGAGGACAAAGAGAAGACCTTGAGAAGATCTTTTCTTTTATGTAATAGTTACAGGTTAAAATTGCGATCACATAACCCACATAAGACCTAGGGCTCAACTATTGGCTCTAGTTGGGCCCAACCTAAAAGTCCATATTCTTTCCATTAGGCCCATATATATATATTAGATGTATGCTTTAGGGGCCCGTTAACCATATTATTATATGTCTTTGATGATAGTGTCCCGTTCCTTTATGGATAGTGGGAGTATCATTAAAGTACTAATAGTAAAGAATGGTTAATAATATATATGTGATATATTGATGCATGTGATGTATGTTAATATTCTGATGAGACCTAAATACCCCTCAATTTCAAAATTAAATTGTAAGGAAGAGGCATACGAGTGCTTTATCCTAGCCTCCTACCATTACAAGATAGGTGAATCTTTATGGTGGATGTGTTTGGCTGCAGATATGTAGGAACACATTCATTATGAAGGTTCAAACTAGCTTGTTACATATTGGATATCATGAGGTGCGATAATGGGGCTTACCAAGAAACTATTATGTGAGGGATGCCACATTCAATTGACCATACTCATGTGAATGGTAGGTGTGATTTAACTAAAGTACACTAACCAAGAAACTATTATGTGAGGTTACTGTAATTTAGAGGCTAAAGGAAGATTGGAACTTGCTTAGTGAAGCATTGGATAAAGAGTTATCCACCCTTTTGGAATAGTGATCCAAGAAACTATTATGTGAGGTTCACTAGTTCAAATGGGACCCCAATCCCCATTAAGAATTCATTTTTGAATTCTCGAATCCTATAGAGGGAGTCTGGGATTTGATAAAATAGTGGGAGACACCATAAAACTAAAGACCAAGTTATTATGGTTTAATGAAATATATTAATCTGTTACTTATTTTTGTAGATATCATGGTTATACTCAAACAAATATCCAAAAATGAATTTGACTACTGTTTGACTGAATCTTGTAACAATGAGCTATCTAAAGAATTAGGAATAGTTCCTAATTCAAGATTTTATCTGTCAGTTAGCTCTGCTTGCTCTTGGGTATTGGATACCAGTGCTAGTTCTCACATATGTAACAATATTAGAGAACTTAGAGGAAGCAGACAATTGGGTCGAGATCAAGTTTCCCTTCGAGTTGGAAATGGAGCAAACATTGTTGCATTAGCTGTTGGGACTTGTGACCTGATTTTACCATCAGGGCATGTTCTGAAATTAGAAGACTGTTTGTTTATGCCAGCATAGTCAGGAACATTGTTTCGGTTTCATCCTTAACACGCTCTGGCTATGAATTTGTTTTCAGTAGGAATGGTTGTACTATTTCTTTTGGAAATAAGTTAGTAGGTTCTGGCATATATCTAAGCGGTCTATATTTCTTGAACATGGATGGTAGTATAAACTGTTTAGAGAAAAATCAAAATGCTAAAGGGCATAAAAGGCCTCATGATGAAAATGACTCAACCTATGTATGGCATTTAAGATTAGGTCATATTAGTGAGGAAATGATTAATAGGTTAGGTAAGGATGGGCAATTAGACTCATATGTACTTGTACCCTTTACTGGTCACAGTGAGAGGGCAGGAGACATACTAGGGTTAATACATTCTGATGTATGTGGACCTTTAAACAAGGTTGCCAGAGGTGGTTTCACCTACTTTATTACCTTTACCGATGATCACTCACGGTTAGGTACGGTGTATCTTATGAAACACAAATCTGAGTCCTTTGAAAAGTTCAAAGAATACAGAGCTGAAGTGGAGAAACAAACTGGCAAAAGTATTAAAGCTCTTCGATCGGATCGAGGAGGAGAATACTTGACCACTGAGTTTTTGGATCATCTGACTGAGGCTGGCATTATATCACAGTGGACTCCTCCTGGTACACCTCAGCTTAATGGTGTATCTGAAAGGAGAAATCGTACTTTGATGGACATGGTACGATCGATGCTGAGTTACACTGATATGTCAATATCCTTTTGGGGATATACATTGGAGACAGCTGCTTATTTGTTGAACAGTGTTCCTTCCAAATCTGTCCCTAAGACTCCATATGAGATGTGGTATGGGAAGAAACCGAGCCTTAAGTATCTGAGGATTTGGGGTTCTGTTGCATACGTTAAGAACCAAAATGCAACCAAATTGGAAGCAAGATCAAACAAATGTAGATTTGTGGGGTACCCAAAAGAGTCTTTGGGATACTATTTCTATCACACTGATGAAGAGAAAGTCTTCCTTAGTAAGTTTGCCGTGTTCTTGGAAAAAGAGTTTATTCAAGAAGGAGGCAAAGGTCAAGTGATAGATCTCAAGGAATTATCTGAGAGTTCACAGATCAACACTGATACCACCCCTGCCCCTGTTGAGGCAGAACTTACTGTTGCATCACCACTTCGTAGATCTAGTAGGATATCTGCTCCTCCAGATAGATATGGGTATCTTCATGAGATGAGAGAGAAGCTGTTTCTTGGCGACAAGGAACATCCAGATGATCCTGCTACATACAAGGGAGCGATGTTGGACATCGACTCGAGTAGATGGCAAGAGGCCATGAAATCTGAAATGGATTCGATGTATTCTAACCAAATCTGGACTTTGGTAAATCCTCCTTAGGGTATAGTACCTATAGGCTGTAAATGAATTTACAAAAGGAAGATAGGCTCGGATGGAAAGGTAAAGACCTACAAAGCTATACTAGTGGCAAAAGGGTATAATCAGAAGCAAGGTGTTGACTATGAGGAAACCTTTTCGCCAGTATCTATGCTTAAATCCATTAGGATCTTGTTGGCTATAGCCGCACACTATGACTATGAGATATGTCAGATGGATGTAAAGACTGCCTTCCTAAATGATAACATTGAGGAAGATCTTTATATGGAACAGCCTAAGGGCTTTATATCCAGTGGTGAGGACCACATGGTGTGCAAGCTACAGCGGTCCATTTGTGGACTAAAACAAGCTTCTCGAAGTTGGAACATTCGATTCAATGAAGCAGTCAAATCGTTTGGCTTCCTTCAGAATATGGATGAACCATGTGTGTATAAGAAGGTTAGTGGGATTGCAGTCATATTCTTGGTCCTATATGTGGACGATATCCTAATCATTGGGAATGATGTAGGAATGATTTCATCTGTAAAACTTTGGCTCTCTAGCAACTTCTCCATGAAGGATTTGGGAGAAGCAACCTACATACTATGTATAAAGATCTATAGAGATAGATCTAAAAGGTTGCTCGGTCTCTCACAATCCATGTACATAGATAAAATACTGAAGAGGTTCAGTATGGAGAATTCGAAGAGGGGTTTGCTTCCCTTTAGACATGGAATTCATCTCTCCAAGGATATGTCTCCTAAGATAGATCAAAAGAGAGAGAGCATATGAGTAAGATCCCTTATGCTTCTGCAGTAGGGAGTCTTATGTATGCTATGCTATGTACAAGACCTGATATCAGTCATGCTGTAAGCGTTGTCAGCAGATATCAGTCTAACCCAGGTGAGGCACACTGGGTGGCAGTTAAGGGCATCCTTAAGTACTTGAGAAGGACTAAGGATTTAGCTCTTATCTATGGAGGAGATGAGCTTAAAGTAGATGGTTTCACTGACTCTGATTTTCAGTCAGATATAGATGATAGAAAGTCTACATCTGGATATTTGTTCACCTTGAATGTTGGTGTGTTTAGCTGGAAGAGCTGTAAGCTGACTATCACAGCGGATTCCACTACAGAAGCTGAGTATGTAGCCGCTTCCGAAGCTGCCAAGGAAGCTGTTTGGATCAGAAAGTTCATTTCAGAACTTGGAGTGGTTCCAGCCATTGAGTCACCTATACCTTTGTATTGTGACAACAATGGGGCTATAGCTCAAGCCAAGGAACCAAGGTCACATCAGAAATCCAAGCACATTGAAAGGCGTTTCCACATGATTCGTGAGATCATAGAGCGAGGAGATATCAGTATGCAAAGAGTAGCATCTGAGGATAACACCGCAGACCCACTTACCAAGGCTCTTACCCAGAAGGTCTTGGATCGACATCTTGAGAAGATGGGGATGAAGTATGTCACTAATTGGATTTAGTGCAAGTGGGAGATTGTTAGATATGTGCCCTAATACCAATTGTTCAGTTGTGTTTAGGGTTTTATATTTCATTATATTATCTTGTATGGAACTTTATTCATTTATGATATGGCTATTTTTATCATGTAAACTTGTGTTTAATTACTGTTCATGATAAAGTCCTTGGATAGTATGATAGAGAGTTATATTTCAAGTGTTGAGATAGAGAGACTTATAACTTTCAAGTACATCTATCCTAAACTAGTTCCTGATCATAGGTTTATATATTTGGACGATTATAAACCGTTAAGATGAGCTCAGGTTTTACTAGCTCCATGGAAGGATGGTGAGTCTCAAACCATCTGTGTAGAGACACTATAGTAAACCTGTGTGTGCTTGTTAGAGAACAAGTACACTGAACGTAACCAAAATGAGTACAGCTTATGGAATTCTATTTGTATGTCGAAGGCTGCTCATGTGTATAGTCAGAATTGTAATCCTTAGACTTGAGACACCACTTGTTATCTTATATATGAATTGCTAGAGTTTGATAGTATCTCGTACACCCTTAATCATAAGGATGTAATCGGTGCTCATTGGCTCTAGTGAGTTATGTATGAAGATAGGTGAGTGTGCAATAAAGGATCACCACCCTTAATAAGAAAGGGCGAATGTCTTAGTTAGTTCACAGTTACTATCTCAATGGAGTCTTTGGCCAAAGGAGAAGGTTACCAAGAAAAGTGTTTCAAGGGTATACCTAATTGAGATTATACTCTGGTGAATTAGTAACACATGATTAAGTTAGGGTTTGACATGAATCCATACCCACCTAACTTAATCAAGACATTGTTTGGTGAGGGATTATTTATAGCACGAAGGGTTCATTTACACGTTCGTATATTCACCCACACCTAGAGTACGTCATGACATATTGCTAGATGTCACTCATGACTAGTGAAGGCCTAATGATAAGAGTTATCATTGAGGGCAAAATTGGAATTGTTCCAATCGAACCTAAAAATAGAAAGTTTCTATTTTGGGCGACATTGAGATGTCCCCTGCCACTACTAGGTTGGGATGAACCCAATGGGTCACACACATAAGGACATAAGTGAGGTTGTTAAACTTGTGAGAGGGTTGCACTCTTATTAATATATGTTTGGCTTTAATTAATTAAAGGTTAATTAATTAAGAGTCAAAGGGATATCTAATTCAAGAGTGTTAGTAACCAAAACAGGGTTAATGGTCATGCTAGCACTAGTAACCAAACACTCTAAGAAGAGGAGAGGCTTATTTAAAGAGAGAGAACCCTAATAGCCAAGAGCTTGACTCTTCCAAGTCCTCTCTCTCTCTAGGTGCCCCCCTCTCTCTCTCTCCCTCTCCATGCTTGCTTTTGAAGTGTTGAAAAATCAAGGAGGTTTAATCGCTCTTGTGTTCGTGTGGACGATCATTGGAGGCCGTCATAATTTTGAGGCTTGAAGATTGGCGAGGACGATCATCAAAGTGAAGAGAACATTGCAAAGGAACATGTCAAGTAAGCTTTATTTTAATGTCTTTAATTTAAAGTTGATTTGTTTTATCGATTAAGAGGATTCATGGATGAATACAAGGGAAAATTTTAAAAAATCCTACCTTCCGCTGCGTTCCTCGTTTGTATTCTTTCACACCTTGCCGCGGGGGAACTAATATTAGTGGGTTGCTCAAATATCTCTTGATGATTTCAAAAGCTTCTTGGCACGCGTCATTCCACTTCGTGGGCACATCCTTTTTAAGGAGCTTAAAGATAGGCTCACAAATCATGGTCAACTGTGCTATAAATCGACTGATAAACTGAACTTTGCCTAAGAATCCTCGAATCTCTTTTTCTGTCTTCGGCGGTTGCATCTCCGTGATGGCTTTAATCTTTCCCGGGTCGACCACTATTCCTTTCTGAGTGATCATAAATCCCAGCAACTTCCCCGCAGTTACTCTAAAGGCGCACTTTTGAGGATTCAATCTCAGGTTATATTGCTTAATTCTTTGAAGGAACTTACTTAGAGCTTCAAAATGGCCTTCTCGATCCTTAGACTTTACGATCATATCATCCATATACACCTCCACTTCCTTATGAATCATATCATGTAATAAGGTGGTTGCCATTCTCTGATAAGTAGAACCAGCGTTCTTTAGGCCAAAGGGCATAACTCGATAACAGAAGGTCCCCCATTAAGTAATGGAAGAGGTTTTCTCCATATCTATAGGGGCCATCTTTATCTGGTTATAACCTGAGAACCCATCCATGAAGGATAACAGAGCATGACCGGAGGTACTATCTACCAGGATATCTATGTGTGGCAACGGAAAATCATCTTTAGGGCACGCCTTGTTCAAATCCCGGAAGTCTACGCACATTCTAACCTTCCCATCCTTCTTAGGTACCGGCACAATGTTAGCTAACCACTCGGGGTACTCTACTACTTGGAGAAATCCAGCGTTCATCTGCTTCACTACTTCATCCTTGATTTTCAGTGCCCACTCCGGCTTCATTCTCCTCAATTTCTGCTTAATCGGCTTAACCCCCGGATTAGTAGGGATAAAGTGTTGTACTATGTCGGTGTCAATCCCTGGCATATCTTTGTACGACCATGCAAATACTTCTATGTTTTCTTTCAATAATCCTACCAATTTTTTTTGTTCTTGTGGTGACAGAGTTGCCCCAATGTCAATTATCTTAGGCGATGCATCGGATCCTAAATTAATTGATATTAATTCATCCATATTAGGTCGAGCATGTTCCATTTCCCTTCGTTGTTCAAACTCGGGGGGAACATCCTCTCTAGGATCTATGTTCATGCCATATACACCCATAGAAGATATAAGAGATAAGCTGCAAATGCAAAGAATGAAGAAAACTGAATACTTTATTAATCATGATGAAAGAGGGATAACGAAAACTAAGCTATCATTCGTCTCTTAATAAAGGAGGGATGATTTTATTGAAAAAGGGAAAAATGACAGTCCTATTCTACAATCCTATAGAAAGAAAGTATAGAAATCCTACAAGCTCATCTGATGGTAGTGAATCTTCCGCAACTGAGTCTTTAACTCGAGGCTCATACTCAATGCTCCAGTTGGTCAATGGACTGATGGTATCTTCAATGAGGTGGATAGGATCGGGTTTATGAACATGCTTTTCGATGCAGGCGATCTCTTTGAACATAGCCCCTATGGAAACTTCATCAATATGATCAACCCAGTCAAACTCTGTACGCTCTTCGGCTGTAATGGTAGTTGGAGATAGAGGTAGTGGAGTGCTGAAGAAGATTTCAAACCCAGGAACTCTAGCTTTCTGATCTTCAAGGTAAATAGGCTCGGGGAACCCACAATAAGGGAAATCATCCCCTTCTTTGACAAAAGCCCCATTCAAAGTGGGCCGGTAAGGTTTCAGAGTGAGGTTAGGGACTCGTCCCTCTTCTTTGGCCAATTGTTTTTCTCTTCTTTTCTGTGCCATCTCTTTTCTGTTAACTTTGGTACTTTGATAGCCCAATCCAAAAGTATAAATTGCTGAAGGATATTCGATAGAACTAGGCGTGCCTTGATGACGACGACCTAAGCCCATTCCTGGAAAGAAGCCCATATTTTTCATGATCTGACCCACTTGTATATTCCCATATGGACTGCAGTATAGCACCATTTTCTCTTTACATCCTGGCTCAACCTCTACACATTGTATGTATTCAAAGCCTGTCAATGGTACTTCTTCGATCTCTGGCTTGATCTCACAGATAGGTACACGGGTAGGAGTGATCTCAGAATCTCCCTTCAATGTCACCACTGAGCCTTTGTAGGGAAACTTAACCTTTTGATGGAGGGAAGAAGGTATAGCCCCAATTGGATGGATCCAAGGCCTACCAAGTAGAAGATTGAAACAAGCAGGCACGTCTAGTACTTGAAAATCGACTTGGAACTCTACAGGCCCAATAGCTAGAGATAAAGTGACCAGGCCAACTACTTCTCTTTAAGTGTTGTCGTATGCTCTCACAGTTTTCCCTGACGGTTTGAATTGTGAAGGTTTGATGCCCAAGGAAGTGGCGGTGCTGAGAGGACATACATTTAAGGCTGACCCATTATCTATCAACACTGTAGGAATTATCTTGCCCATAGTATTCACCGTGACATACAAAGCTTGCAAATGATGAGGTCCTTTCTTCGGAAGGTCTGACTCTGTGAAGGATATTGACTGCCCATGCTGAACTGGACTGACCAGACTAACTAAACCTTCGGGTGAAGTATCGATGGGAATCTGAACCTGGTTGAGTAGCCTGAGTACAGTCTGCCTGTGCTTTTGATAAGCCATTAAAAGTCCCGAGATGATGATATTGGTTTGAGTACGCTTAAGCTGTTTCAATATTTCTTACTCTTCCTCTTGAACTTCAGTGCGTTGAGATCTTTCTAACTCTCCCAAAGGATTGTCGGATTCTAAGTTGGCGGGTTTAAAATGACGACCTCCTCTAGTGACATGGTTAACATCTTCCTCATCACTGGCCCAAATATCTGCTATCTCCTCGGGTGTGTTCATCAAATCTTCCCACTCTATGATATCAATCTCATTCTCTGACCCATCATTTATGGTAAACTAGGCAGAAGTCGAACTTGATCCGAAATACTGGGTGACCCATGGTTGCCTTGGATAGACGGTTTGGTAATGGGTGTCCCCATTCATATTGATGACCTTGGTTGTGAAATACTTCTTGAGGATACTCTGGCTAGATTTCTCAAAACAGATGAGGTTTGGATTTTCGGGTTCAACTTGAGCCACAGGAACGTCTTCTTTAAGTGAGTCAAGGTTGTTAGAGGTATGCCCTAAAACCAATCCTAAAGTGCATATCTATTTCATATTAGGATAAGAAGGTATTACTTATCGTCTATATATTCAATTATATATACGATAATGTCCATGAATAAATGATAAGAGAAATATGTATCTCAAGTTTGTTGAGATATGAAGACTCATATTTCTCATACACATTTATTCTAAAAGTGTTCCTACTCATAGGTTTATTAAAGAGGACATTTATTAAACCGACAAGAGTAGCACAGATTTAAACTAACTCCAATGGGAGGATAGGTAGTCTTTCCTATCAGTGTAGTGACACTTAGGTTAATCTGTGGGTGCATATTAGAGAATATGTACACTGAACATGATCTACTAGAATATTCCTATGGATATTAAGTTAAAGGAATATTCTTATGTTACGTCCATTTGGTAATCCTAAGACCTGAGACACCATGGATGTCTTATGCCTGAGTTATTAGGGTTTGATAGTGTTTTATACAGCCTTGATCTTAAGGCTGTAGTCGGCACTCATTGGCTCTAATAGGTCTTGCATGAAGGCATATGAGTGGTCAATAAGGAATCATCACTCTCAGTATTATGAGAGAGAATGTCAGGGTCAGTTCTCAAATATAACTCTCAATGTGAATCTCTGGCCAGAGTGATAGATGAAATATGAAAGCGTTTCATAGGGTTCATCTTATTGAAATTATAATTTGAAGAACATATGACAAGAAAGTTAAGATAGGGTTTTG
>JAESVK010069063.1:0-26469 GCA_017140935.1 Hamamelis virginiana
TCTTAGATAAACACAAGCCTAATGTGAAAATTTATTAAAACTTTCTTCACATTTTTGTGTTTTTGTTAGGTTCTAATCAAATACACCAAAATGTATATTTCAGAAAGCTATTGCAAGAACCATCATTTGTCATATAGCAGGAAAAAAAAGGGCGGAAATGTTGTTTATGCCTGTCTGAAATTTTGGTGGAGACTAGTTTCTGCAAATAAAGACATGGATAAGTCTGTTGAATCTCACATTTGGTTGTTGCTGCCTCTCTTGTGTGTGTTTGTGTGTTCTATATGGTGATTTATTAGCCCCTCAAAATGTGTGAACAAGGATAATGCTATATCATGCATGTTAACAAGCGGGATGTGCAGAGAAGATGGCGAACGTGTGGGAAAAGGTTGCTATAGAAACAAGTGGCTATGGGAACAATGGCAGTGGTAGCTGAATACGTGGCCGTAAATTTTTGTTTTGGTCTCTTTCTTTTTACTTCCTCTATACTTCACTTATGTACACTAGTTAAAGTTGATGGCAAATTACTTGGGGTTAGCTATATGAATCCCTTCTTTTACTATTCTCTATCTCAAGATTCATGTTCATAATGGGTTAATTGAAGACTGGGTGAGTGCTGGTTGTCTACATAATGCAAAACCTATGCACACTGTTTATCTTGGGATTGGTAGTGTTGAGGATAAAATTACGATGACAATAGAGGTGGAGGGATGCATTTTACCATTGCTTGGTTGCTGTTGTTAGGTGTTATGTTTACAGAACTTCACGATTTAATGTTACAACTTGTAAAGAATGAGTCTCTTATTACTTGCTGGCTATACTTTTAAATTGGTTTTCAATACAAACTTAGATGTTTTCATTTTAATTTAGCTAGCTCCTTCTGTCTTGGATTCATTGTTATAAACATTCGGTTTATTAAAGATAAAAAGATTAAATAATTAAACTGGGAGAAACATTGTTTAGTTGCACTGTCATTAATGGAAGCTAGTCCTCAAAAGCACACAGCTACTATCTTTTTGAAGGTTTCATCATTGTAACTTCCTTTATGAATCAATATTCCCCATTTGCTACTATTTCCTTTATGAAGGTTTCATAACTGAAATCACTTTAGCACACATCTAAAGTGAAGAAATCTTGGACTAACGATAATGCCAAGTTGTCTCTATCGATAATGAATCTTGATTGGAAATAGGAGGGTTTGTTGCATGCATGGATTACCAATAATCCATAAGAGGACTATCGATAATGACCCTAATCTGGTTCAAAGAATGGTTGCTGGCTGATGATCGATCACACTACCGATAATAGGAATTGCTCCTATTGATAATGAAAAGTTACTGCTTTTCTTTAACTGAAATTTCTTGCCCATTACCGATAATTTGAAGTTCTCTATCGGTAATGCCTGTCTTCTGGTAAGCGATTGAACTCTGCTGCTTGAATTACACCACCATTACCGATAATGGGAAGCTCCATTATCAATAATACATGCATTCTGGAATTGCTGAAGTTTATTTTGATTTGGGTTGACTTCTCTACCGATAATGGTAGAGACCATTATCGATAAAGTTTGTGCTCTGCTCCTCTTTTGCATCTTGAATAACCTCTCAACTTGCTTCAAAACTTTCATCAATTTAAGTCTTTTTCCCGTACTTTGTAGCTCCCAACAATTGCACTAATTTCACCCAAATTGCACAAAATTCCTACAAGATTGAAAAATTGAACATAAGAAAAAACACCGATAAAAAGCTACTAATATGGATCGAAAAATAACCATTTGGATTGCTTAATCTTAATTGGAAATGCATGATTGCGAGGCAATCGACAACTAAGGTATAATACATAAATTGGAATATTTGAAACCTACTGTTGCAAAGAATCCAACATACCTATTGTTTGTTATGGCATCCAAACATGATTATAGGGTGATTATTTTGTATGCACGTCAAGGTAAGAGCAAGATAATAGATACCTCAATGTTTAATTTAAATTTACAAGCTCTATATCGTTATCACATACAGGAAAGTCACAATGCACTTTGTCCCGATCTGTGTCCTTCACCGCAATATCATCATTGTCGACGGACATATGATGCCTACTTAGAAATTTCACAATAAACATAATTAAAACATATGAAAGTACTCATGACCATATATGACAAATACATAAATGTGGATTTCCTGAATGGTAGTGCACTTTGTAACATAAATAACACCCAAATATCCCTTGCAGGTCTTCATCGTCTCTAATATCAATCATGATATTATCTATGTATCTACCAGCTGGCACCATACATTTTACCGCTAGATTGGTTTCTTTCATAGTCATCCCAATACGATTATGGATCTTGCTAATAAATTCATCAAAACCACTATTGTACGATACCCGAAATATACAAGTTTTCCCACCAACATATGATGAAAAATTACCAGTTTCTTCATCGAACTGACCATTAAAATGAATCATGAAAACCGCCATACCATCATCCATTTTGAATTAAACACGTTCCTCCTAATTTTTCTGTTAACGTCAATGCAAATACGCATATCAGTGCACAATGGGATCCGAAAGTACATCATTACATAGATTAATAGAGTAATAGTGGTATTCGTTAACACAACTAGTAATTGATGAATGTGGGACTCGATACAATGATCAATATTACGTACATGCATATTGAAAAAAAAAAAAAAATACTGGCTTCACATGGAATAGTTAGACAAATACAAAAAAAATAAAAATAAAAATAAAATTAGTAAGTCCATCATCCACGGGTATATACGGTAATCTGTTATAATAAAATAATACTTGACATCCCATTTTCAATTCTTCTTCTATTGGTATATATATACACAATGCACAACTGGGATGCATTTTTGGCTTCACAACAAGGCATTTCAAATCAAATTGTAAATTGGTGATGGTATTGCACATTTTCTAATATGACACCTATGGTTTCAATGAATCAAACATACGTACCCATACATGTCTCCAGCTGCCAAAACATGGAATTTCAAGGTATAATACAAACATGGATATACCTACTGTTGCAAAGAAACCAACATACCTATTGTTTGTTATGACATCCAAACATGGTTATATTTCTATATTTCATTCCAAAAAATTCGTAATGGTATTGCATATATTGTGATAAGAAAGATATTAAACACAAGGTTAGCGATAAATCCAACATAACTACATAGGGAAAACATGATCCACACATGAATGTAACATACTTATACATGGGGAAATCATACTACAAAAAGAAGATTCAAGTGTCAATAATAGTCATGGATATACCTGATGTTGGGGGAGGAGAATGTGATCTTCTCTTCTACCTCATGTATGCACCCAAGCAGCTATGACATTCATCCGAAGGGCATAATTCCCAAATACAAAGATGAAAGATAAAGTAAGCACCTTTTACATTTACATTTCTCAAAATTAAGAAAGGGTAATTTGAAAAATTAGTATTGCAAAAAAACTTACACAACTTTTAGAAAATTGGGTATTCTTAAAAAAAAAATGGGTATTCCGGTAAAGTTTGGATATTGGGTATTCTTCTTTATTTTTTGGGTATTCTGTGTAAAATGGAAATTTGGGTATCATGTAAAAATATGGGTATCCTATATAACGTATTTACCAATTAGGATATTTTAAAGATTTGATTTGACATGTGGAAAATTTTTTAAAGATTTGATATGACATGTAAGATATGAATAAAATATGAATAAAAATAGAAAATTGGGTATTCTTCACAAAAATGGGTATTCCGTTAAAGTCTGGATATTGGGTATTCTTCTTTATTTTTTTGGGTATTCTGTGTAAAATGTAAATTTGGGTATCCTGTAGAAATATGGGTATCCTATAGAACGTATGGAATGGGAAGATATTTTAAAGATTTGATTTGACATGTAAGAGATGAATAAAATATGATTAAAAATTGAAAATTGGGTATTCTTCACAAAAATAGGTATTCCGTTAAAATATGGGTATTTGGTATTCTTCTTTATTTTTTGGGTATCCTTTAGAATAATGGGTATTATTCATTAAAATTTGAAAATTGGGTATTCTGTGTAATTTTGGGTATTCCGTTAAAGTGGAAAAAGGTTGATGGGACATGTTAGTTGTTGATTTGATTTGAAAAAGTTGATGTTTGACTTGTACGGACAGTAATAATTCCATTGGGTATTCTTTACAAAAATGGGTATTCTATGTAAAGCAAATGTTGGGTATCCTGTAGAAATATGGGTATTCTATATAAAATTGGATATTGGGTATTCTTAATAAAATTGGGTATTATGTGTAATTTTGGGTATTACATGAAAATTTTTGAAATTTTTTTGAAAATATTACCGTTAGAAGGGTATAAGTGTCCAAAAAACTGTACGGAGGTTTAGTTTTGTCATTCCCCAACACATGGGTTTATAGAGGTAATTTATTGAAAACTTGGGTTTATTTTGGGAAATTACCCAAAAAAATATAACATAAAGAAGAGGACTTTTTGCAATAAAAAACTCTTAAAAATGATTTTTGGCATGAAAAAAGAGTCTGGAGGACTCTAGCCATGATAGGTCTCTAAAATAGGACCTTTGGCCAAATAACCCTAAATTTTTTAAGATTAATGGCCAAGTGGGAATATTTAAACTTAGTGAATTGAATCGAGGCACATAGTGCAATATTTTACAATTATATAGCACCTGCAAACACAGCAACTAACTGGGGCAGTTCATATTCTCCTTGTCTGGTCAAGACATAGTCAATTGTTCTCTCTCTCCTCTCTGTATGCTATTATCCTCCTTGCCATTGTGCCTTCCATTCCTTTCCCATTATCATTCTGGTGATCTACTACCGGCTGGTGAATATATCTGCTCCTCTCTGGTTCTGAATATCTGTTCTATGCTCCTTTGTTCTTATAGGATACAGAGGCCGGTATGTTTGGAAAAGCTCTCTCTCTTCCCCCCTTCTCTCTCTCTCTCTCTCTCTCTCTCTCTCTCTGTTTGTGGGATAAGTCCTTTCTTTAATTTCCTTCACTTTGATTCTAGTAGAACACTTTATTTTCATTATTTTCTGCTCATTTCACATCTTATTTGCATTTGCTTTAAAATAAATAAATTAATAGAAGTTGAATGGATGAAAGAACTCAAAGCTTGACCAAACACATGCAAATTTGCCTACTAATCCCTGACCTACGCCTCAGATATAAATTCACAAGGGTCCATCTGGTCCATTCCAATTTGAGCTTAGGTTGAGTTGAGTTCCGATCTATTTGTCATTAGATTCCCTGATCTCATCCCACTTTCCTAGGTGATATTTTGTTGTTAGGTTTCCAACTTAAAAACCTAAGCTTATACGTGGAGGACAGCAAACGCGGATATGAAAACATGTCAGGCCCTTTATTTGGATTACTAGGATTTCAACGGTAATGATTTAAAAAATTACAATTTTAATGGTTGTGTGCCATAAAGCTTGCGGTATGATAAAGGTTTAAGTACATATATATTGAAGATGAAAAATAATTGCACCTAATCACAGCTCGTTATTGTTGTCTTCAACCTCAGCATGTTTATAATTTCAAACTCACTTCTTGCTACAATTGTCGGTGGTTTACAGGTGGAGTAAGCTGTGTTGCAGCAGAGAGATGCTTCCTTCCCACATACGAGCAGGACATCTATAAAGCTGACATTTACCTTCCCCTGGTATGTGGAAGCTTTCATCTTCTCTTCGAACTATGAGTTTTGTTATTTTTCAACTATTTTGAGCACACAATTCAAAAGACGCATCATGTACGTTATCATACTTAGAAAATTGAGCACATGCCACTTGTATAAATTTAGTCATATAAATATATATAAATCTATTATGATAGGATCATTTCTCTCTATATATATATATATATATATGAAGTCCATAGATAACTATGTGATTCATATTATGCAAAATTAATCGTTGAATTAGATACTATACTTATGCATGTTAGATCTGTCAAAAATCATGGTGATATCAGTCAATTTTTCGGAAATGTCACCGAGAAAAATTTTCATAATTTTCAAATGTTATAGTTTTTAATAACCGTGTTTTGAAATTTTGACATTAAATCGCCATAATTTTTTGCATGCAAGATATCTATAAATACGGTATTTAATCCAATGATTACTTATTCAAAATATGCACGCCACAATTATCTATGGCCTTCATGCCCACATAACTTATGTAAGCATATGCTGACTAGATCGGGACTATATTTATATATATAGAGTCCTTTTCTTACGAGGACGTCGACTTGGCTTTTTAGCCAAGATAAGATGAATATTTTGAAAAACCGACCATTGAATAGAATATTTTTCCTATTTATAACATGAATGTCAAAAATCGCTGTGATCTGACAATCGGTTTTTACACTACAAATTGTGAAAAACTATGACAGTATCTAACGGTCACAGTTTTTCATAGTATATAATTTAGAATTCGGCAGTCAAATCACTGTGATTTTTGGCATGCATGACACATTGGAAGAATATCTAATCCAACGGTTAGTTTTCCAAAATTCCCATATAACATTGACTAAAAAACCAAGTCTTCAAATAAGGAAGTCTTTGTAATCCAACAGTCAATTTTTCAAAATATGCATCTTATAGGATGCATATTTTGAAAAATTGACTGTTGGATTAGATAATTTATTAATTTATGTTATGCATACCAAAAATCACAGTGATCCAATGTCTGAATTTCAAAATATAGATTTTTAAAACTGTACCAATTAAAAACTATCAATTTTTATTTGTTACATTTCTGGGAAATTGACCGTCGGATCATTGTGACTTTTTGTAGGCATGGTATACATTAGTATAGTATCTAATCCAACGGTTAGTTTTTCAAAATATGCACTCCACAATTATTTAATTATTAACTTGATCATTCCTGCATATATCAATTCCAATCTTGTGCACACATGCTAACTAATTAAAGTCCGCAGTATGATGTCTTTAAGTAATTGTGCGATATATATTTTGAAAAATTGACCCTTAAATTAATTACTCTTATTATATATAGTCTTCATAGACGAGTAAATCACATACTATAAGTGGGAGAAATGGCCTCAGAACAACAAGAATAGTCGGGTAGTCACAAACAAACAATGATAATGGGGGCAAATAGTAGAATAGCACTTTATTAAGGAATAGATTGCAAAGTCTTATTCAAATCACTTATGTTCCGTTTGGTAGGAGGGATGGAAAAATAGAAGGAAGGAAAATAGGAGGGATGGGCTTTCCTTCCTCAGGGGAGGGAAATCATTTTTTCTTCCTGTGTGTTTGGTATGATAGATGGAAAGGTGGTTTCCTTCCTTCCATGTATTTGGTAAATTGGGAGGAGTGAAAGGAAGTAAAGCACCTAAATTACAATTATACCCACATATATAGTTTTAGTAAATGCATTTACACTATTTTAAGATTTTGAAAACAATTTTAATTTTTGTTAAGTAAACACATTTTCTAAATTTTGAAAACTGAAAATGGAAACTATTTAAAAAATTTTCATATAAAATAAAAATTATAAAAATTTTCACGAAGTAAACAGTGCCTTAGATTTTTTTTTTTTTCATTTTTTTACAAGAAATTGTAAAATTCAGCATTTAAACTATTAATTTATTTGTGTGCTATCTTATAATTATCTCTTTTACTCTTACAATTTATTTATTTTTTAATCTTTTACAAAAAATGTGAACTTTTTATTATTTTGATCTATATTAAAAATTATTTTTATTTTTGAGATCATAATAAATTGGCCCCAGCAAGTTGATCTAGGTTGGACCAACCTGGATCTAAGTCCCTATGCGCCCTAGTGTAGCAAAGCAATTCTTTAAGTAATAATAGATAAGGGCAATTGTGGGTTTTTATTAAAATATAAAGGACAAAATTGGAAATTTAGCTATCCAAAAATCCATCCACCATTTTCCTTCCTCAAATCCGCCCACTTTTGGACGGATGAATTTTGGCTACTAATCCACCCACTTTTCCTTCCATATTTCATTCCCCTTTTCTCTTCCCCCCATACCAAATACACCCAAAATTTCATTTCCCTCCACTTTTCCCTCCTCCCACTTTTCTCTCCTACCAAACAGGCCATTAGGGCAGTATTTTCCCCATGGCATAAACAAACTTGAATAAAGAAACTTACAGTGCTTAGATTAATTAGCATATTCGAACGAACACTTGGAGACTCGTAAGCTTGAGATTGGAAAGAACATAAACACGGAATTGAAATACTTAAACTAACTAGACTAAGGACTATTTGAAGAACTTGCAATATATAGCTTTAAATTGGAATTGATTTGTTATGCTTAGAATTCAATCCGTTGATGTGGTAGCGAAGCATGCTCGGGAGTAGATAATATAATTGTTTGCTTTGAATAAGGACCATTGGTTGGATTTGGTTCTGGAAAAGGCCATACTACGTAATTATTTTGATTTTTTGTTAGGACTCATTTGCATTAGCTTTCCTTACAATCACTTTTGGAGTTCAAAATTTCAATTGATGTAAGAGATGATTTGATAATTACTTTTAGATGATTTGAGGTGTGATAGCGCAACGTTTAGCTTTGGATTCGATAGTCGGCCTTTTTTCTTTACTAGCTAACAGTAATTTTGCAAGGGAACGAATAATGTAACCACAGGCAACTTTAAGCCAAACCCAATTTTTATATTTTCAAAAATGCCTTCAAACGATTTTACCATTTAGAACAAGTACAAATATAAAATGCCTAACATATCCCAACTGAAATACTAAGTTCACCCCCCAACTATCCACATCATATGCACCATCATTTCCTTCAAACCTCCATTACCTTCTTCCTTATAAACCCTAATCCTCCATTTGAACTCTACTCATTTTCCTTCTATTTGGTTAAATCTTATCTATCTAGCTTCCTTATTTTTCTTCAATAATTTTCTTCCAGCATCCCATAAAAATCCACATTTTTCATCAAATTTTCATTTTTTAGATTTAAGGATTTAAAAATTATTCCATCTCTTAATAATCAAAGGCACATATAAAAGGGAGCTTAGTGAAGCAACCAATAGAATAAGGTATCCGTAATATATATTTTCAAAGATTATATGGTCCAGTGGAAAGTGGGAAGCACATCTGTTTTGGCAAGCCTGCAATTATAATAAAGTGAGTGCATCATTTATCTATAAATCCAATATAACCGAGTTTTTAACTATAAAATCCAACCAAGAAATACATTAATTTACCATCTCTTCCAACGAAATTGTAGTGACAAAAATACTCTAAATAACGAATATATCCATCAATCAAAATTCTTGACTTTAGGAACACAAATGTTAATTTTCTTGATTTTAGATAGACCATAGTTTCTTTGATTTTTGTCTAAATTTAAGGAACAATTATTATATACCTAAAATCAAGAGAAGGAATCAAAATTAGGAAAAAAAATCCATAAAAATTGAGAAAATAAGAATGGAAATAAATTGACTGCAAAACATATGAGTTTAGTCTAGCTGTTAACACTAATCAAATAAAATAAAAACAGGAAAGAAATAAAAATAAAAAGATTGGTTCCAACTAGGGACGGAGCCAGGATTTTATTACTGTGGGGACATTTAAGAACTAGTTAATAATATTAAATTTAGTCTTACAAAATTTATAAAATTAAATTTTTAGTAAGAAATGAGAAAGATAAAAAAAAAAAATCATGCACTCTACACTTTTTAAAATAAGATGAAATTGTTTTTATCCTTTCTTTTTCTTGGGTCATTTCTAGCAACCAAATGAAGTATAGTAAGGCGGAAAAAATTCCATTATTTTATTAAAAAAAATTGTATACCACCATCATATATATGGAATAAGATTTTCAGATTCTTCTCCAACCTTAGCTATACAAAAAGAATATAAAACAAATAATACCACAATTTTGCATCATATCTTTAGGATAAAGATTGATCGCTGAAAAATATTCCCACACTAATGCAATGTAATAAAATAGAAGTTCCGAGTTCTCGAAAAGGCAAAAATACAAAAATGCAGAAAGGAAAAAAAAAAGATTAATAGCAACTATTATGAAGAAAACTTCTAGAATTTTGAAGATTAAATACAAATGCATCATATAAAAAATAGGAATGACAAAAAAAAAAAAATCCATTGATTTACCAACGTGAAGAGTGGGAGTGACCTTGGGGAAGGCTTTGGAGAAGATGAAGAGTGGGTTGGCAAAACTTTTTGAGATTTTGGGAGGAAAGTGAGTTTGGGAAAAGTGAAAACTCATAAATTTTTGCTTTTAGATTTCTGTCTGCCATTTCTAAATCCAATTGTCACTAAGATGATTTGGTTGGTTTCAAGGTGAGTGACCCGTTAATAGACTAACTCATGGTTATTTAATAGATGTAACAAATCTTTTTACTTTTTTAATAGATTCCAAAACTTTATAAAATGTTAAAGTTGTTCCAAAATATTTGTAATGGGGGCAATTTTATAAATTTCTTGAAACTTCTGTAAATTATAAATACACCTCAAATATTTTCAAAAATTCAGTGGGGGTAGGTGCCCCCATTGTAGATCCGCCCCTGGTTCCAACAACACTAATGGGATCAAAAAAAAGTTGATGAGTATATATATATTGTTTTGTGCATGGAGATATTAAAAAAAAAAAAAGGGAAAATTTTGATTTCGTTGTTTTTGCAAATGATGAAAAATTATTTTTTCATTTATTTCTTTACTTTTTTTGTTTTTCGCGCTTCCCCGACTTATAAGGGTGTGAAGCAGGGTCCCATAATAATAATAATAATAATAATAATAATAATAGCAAACTTAAGATGGGATATCCTACAGGCTTTGAAAGGGATTTGCCCAAGTATATACCTTTAGAATGGGAGTAAATAGAGGTTTTGCAAACTTTAACAATAATTATCAAATTAAAATTATGGTTCAATTAAATTTAGCGGAAGATAAACAAGTTAATAAATCTAATTGCAAATGAGAGAGTAAGATTGAATCACAACTCAACAATATATAGCAAGTATAAATTGAAATACAAGAGAAGAGTTATAGAGATTCAAACACAAGGATTTAACGTGGTTCGATCTCCGTCTACATCCACGCCTCAAGAGCTCCATCTTGAGAATTTCACAATCCACTATGGATCACTCCTTCAAGGTGGAGAAACCCTTACAATTATTTTTTTTCAAAGGTGGAAGACATTCACCCACAATCTACTTTCAAGGGTGGTAGATTCCCACCCACAAGGATTACATAAAACCGTTAACTCTCACAAGGTTACAAATGAAGATTGAGAATATGTACAATAGAGAAACTCCTCAAGAGTTGATGATGTACAAACAATAAAGCTCTCACTAATATCTCTCAAAGATATGAACTAATTTAGCTTCAAAAGAAAATGATGAATCAAATTACTAAAATCAAACAAAACGATGTAAACTAAGTTTGTGTATGTTTTTTTATGATCATTAGTTGATTCAAGACTCATAAAATGAGTATAAATAGGCCTATAAAAGAATATAGCCATTTAGAGACAAAATAAAGTCGTTTGGAGTTGTTAAAAACTAGCCGTTATGAACTGTTAGGTCTCTTAGTCGACTAGTCACAAGTATTAGTCGACTAGAAGGTTTAAAATACCTTTGAAAAAGTTTACAGAGTCGATTAGTCGACTAAGAGAGATGTGTTAGTCAACTGGGAAGGTGCTTAGTCGACTAGGACATAGTGTTAGACGACTAGGAGCTTATTTTCTCAAAACAAAGCTACTGATTTGCGATTAGTCGACTAGAACATGGTGATTAGCCGAGTAACTCCAATTTTTACTTGAGCTGAAAATAACATATTCAAAAACTAGACTTCTCAAGTTTTCCGGCCATGTAAAGATCATCGAAAACAGAGTCCGAATGAGGGAGATATGACCATTTGAAGTTGGAAGTTTTTGTCAGCAAAAAAACAACATTTCAAAAACAATAAGTGTAAAACATTTTGTTTTTTAAGTTCATATAGCCCACTATGAGTTTGAATCAATTTTTTACCAAAATGTGATTTTCCAAAGTTAAAACCTATGGTCCTTAAGTCATAGTCAATTGAGCCAATTATAGCTCATCTTAAAGAGAGATTTACAATATAAATCTTAAGCATTCTCACACAAGAATAAAAGCAAGATCTTCATAAAGGATCTTCAACACTTGTGCTTGGCTTGTGTTAGGCTTCATTAGGCTTGCATCAATGCAATGGCTCTCTTCATTGTCCTTAGTGAATATACAACATATTCATGTCCACATAAGGTTCATTTTAGTGCATGAGCTTCTTCTTCATGATAGCTCGAGCCTTCTTCACTGACAACTTGAATTCTGTTCTTATAAATACATATACCAAATGGATATACAAGAACTATAGGATAATGTCAATCACTCTACAATGTTAGCTAAATAAACACTCAATAAGGTTTGACAATTAAACATAAGGATATAACAAATTATTCATATGCATAATTGAATACACATAACACAATATTTGTTATCATCAAAATCATACAGTAAAGTTGGATTGAAGCTATAAGGCTAACAATCTCCCCTTTTTTGTTGATGACAAACATTGAGCATAATTAGCATATAGAATAAATCAATTAATCAATGAAACAAATAAATCAATCAATGATTTGTGGCTCCCCCTAACAATATGCATATATGCAAAACATTACTAAAGAAGTATATGCATATTTTAGGTAAAATAAATTCAGAACAAATCCATGATACAAAGATACAAAAATCATGATGAATTTTACCACAATTTATTCTTGCAAATAAACACAAAATACTTGCAAATATACACGAGATGCAAATCAAATAGAATCTCAAGACAATGATTGTTATCATCAAAATCAACCAGCAAGGGTGGAAGCCATAAGGCTAACAATCTCCCCCTTTTTATTGATAACAATCATTGAGTAAAATATTGCATATGAGAGTGTATATATCAACTAAGGATTTGTAGCTCTTCCTATCAATATGCATAAAAAAAAAAAAATAGCTATAATATTTAAGTATGAGCATATTGTAGGTATCAAATCCATATATGATTCATATTCATTTCATCATGCATATTTTACCAATACTATGCATAGCAAATAATATTAACTATTATATCAAAGGTTATGCATATTTCTCCCCCTTTGGCATTAACAAAAAGATACCAATTAGAGGCAACAAAAAAGAGAACAAAAGTTCAAGAAATAAGTCCTTATCTTTCCCCCAAAAAGAATACAAGATTTTGAAAATGATTTTTCTTCTTTTCACACAAAGAAATACCAATTTAGAAGAAACAAAAATGATACAAATTGATGAAGATACCAATTAATACTAATTGTTGATTAACATATACAATAAGCAAGGATAGTAACATTGATAGTTCAAAGATAAGTACACATATTCAATGAAAGAACATCAATGTACTAATATCACATTAGTAAGATACCAAATTTTATAATCTCAAAATATCCAACCTTAAGGAGGTTTTTCATCATCAAGTTTAATACACATTGATTAAACCAATTAAGAAGAGTCAAGTTTTAAGCAAAAGGACATCCAACTAGAAAATGGTTTAAACAAGAATGTATCAATTGTTTCAAATAATATTTTGATATCTTTAGCAATCAACAAAGATAATCATTTTAGAATAATTAAGAGTTTCTAACAAAATGTCATTGCTAAAACAATGCTTTATTTGAAAACAAATCTCCCCTTTTGCAACAAATTTTTTTTTTTTTTTAAAAGGATTTAGGTTAAAAAATCAATCATTCATACATAGTAAGAGATTAGGCAAATGTATATCATCAATAAACATCAATACGTCATATTGATAAACAAACAATACATTTATGACATTTACTTCCAATCATCATGCTAATACAAATGTATGACAATAATGATCATCAAAATAGCATTTTTTAGCGGTAAGCCGATAATAAGCAATGCTATAGCTTCTAAATCATTGCATAATTATTCTCTTTATCTTGCAATCAATATTTAGCAACTTTCAAGCATATGATTCATCAATTTGAATTTTAAGCACATGACATAAAAGGAATCATAAACAAGAATTTAAAAAGAAATTCTTACAAATTACCAGCCAACATTGATACTCATTTCTTTCATATTTGAAGAGTTGATGGTGGATTTGCTTGACTAGTGATCCTCATCACTTCATGATTGAGATATTGAATATCCTCCATCATTAATGATTGAGTGCATGACTTCGTCAAATCTTTGTCACACAAAGATGAATTCTTCTTTGATCTATGCACACAAACATTTCTCTTTCAAAGTGTCAATGAACAAGGATAATCATCATAAATTGATATATGCTCAAAATATCATAAAAAGATAATATGCAAAGATAAATAAGCATTAACAAGCATAATTCAAAGCAAGGTAGTTTAATGTCATTTTCGGACACAAGGTAATTTATAGTCATTTCGGACTAAAGAAATCAAACACTATGTGAGATAGGATCATCCTTCCTAACCCAAATAGTTTTTACCTTTGGTTGCTCCATGGCAACCTTAGGAGGCATAGACATTTCCTATACCAATGACTATCATAAGGTTCATAATCATATGAGGTCCTTCTATAGTCTCTCAAGAGGTGATAGCAATTTGGTCTAATATGACATTTTTTGCCACAATGATAGCAAATGGGAATAAATCTAGGAGAATGATGTGTGTGAATTGGTTCATGCATAATTTTCCTAGGTTTGTTCTTCAAGCCATATCTTCGACTTTTATCTACAAAAGTCTTGGCCTTAGGTCTTGGGCATTTGGGATGAATGTGTCGCTTACCACCACAATTATGACAAGTAAGAATATATTTGGGTCTTGTCTTAATAACATGAGGTAGCTCTTTTGGTTTAGAAATATGAGCTATTTTAGAAATACCATTTTCCTTTTTCAAAGAGTCTCTTTCTTTTATCAAATAAAACTTTTCATTTGTCAAAGAAATATTTTCATTTTTACAAATTTTTAAATTTTGTTTAAGACTTTCAATTTCATTTTTCAAAATAATATTTTCATTTTTCAAGTCTTCAAAATCACTTGATGAAATTGAAGTAGAATGCGTGTTTCTCAAATCTTTAATTTCTTTGACTAAAGTTAAATTTAATGATTGAAGAGCCACTTTCTCTTTTGAAATAGAAGACAAATCATTTTTCAAAATTTTGTGAATTTTATTCAAAGTAGAGTTATTCTTGTAAAGTTCTTGACAAATAGAAATAAGTTCCTCAAAAGAAAATTTACAATCATTTTCAAAATCATCATTGAAATCATTTACACATCTAGGAGGGGTAGATTCATCAAACTCATGAACATGTACACCAAGACAAAAATTCTTTTCAAAATTTATTCTTTTTAAATAACAAATAAACAAGTTTTCAAAGATCTTTAGCTCAAAAAGATAATCAAATGAAGAGCACTTGCTCTGTACCAATTGTTGGCCCAAGTATATACCTCTAGAGGGGGGTGAATAGAGGTTTTGCAAACTTTAACAATAATTACCAAATTAAAATTATGGTTCAATTAAATTTAGCGGAAGATAAACAAGTTAATAAATCTAATTGCAAATGAGAGAGCAAGATTGAATCACAACTCAACAATATATAGCAAATATAAATTGAAATGCAAGAGAAGAGTTAGAGAGATTCAAACACAAGGATTTAATATGGTTCGATTTCCGTCTATATCCACGTTTCAAGAGCTCCGTCTTGAGGATTCCACAATCCACTATGGATCACTCCTTCAGGGTGGAGAAACTTTTACAATTGTCTTCTTTCAAAGGTGGAAGACACTCACCCACAATCTACTTTCAAGGGTGGTAGATTCCCACCCACAAGGATTACACAAAACCCTTAACTCTCATATGGTTACAAATGAAGATTGAGAATGTGTACAATAGAGAAACTCCTCAAGAGTAGATGATGTGCACACAATAAAGCCCTCACTAATATCTCTCAAGATATGAACTAATTTGGCTTCAAGAGAGAATGATGAATCAAATGACTAAAATCACACAAAATGATGTAAAATAAGTTTGTGTATGTTTGTGTATGATCATTAGTTGATTCAAGACTCATAAAATGAGTATAAATAGGCCTATAAAAGAATATAGCCGTTTAGAGACAAAATAGAGCCGTTTGGAGTTGTTAAAAACTAGCCGTTATGAACTGTCAAGTCTCTTAGTCGACTAGAAGGTTTAAAATACCTTTGAAAAAGTTTCCGGAGTCAATTAGTCGACTAGGGGAGGTGTGTGAGTCGACTAGGAGCTTATTTTCTCAAAACAAAGCTACTGACCTGCGATTAGCCCACTAGAACATGGTGATTAGTTAACTAACCCCAATTTTTAGTTGAGCTAAAAATAACATATTCAAAAACTAGACATCTCAAGCTTTCCGGCCATATAAAGATCATCGAAAACGGAGTCCGGATAAGGCAGATATGACCATTTGAAGTTGGAAGTTTTCGTCAAAAAAAAAAAAAAAAAAAAAAAAAAAAAAATAGTATTTCAAAAACAATAAGTGTAAAACATTTTGTCTTTTAAGTCCATATAGCCCACTATGAGTTTGAATTAATTTTTGACCAAAATGTGATTTTCCAAAATTAAAACCTATGGTCTTTAAGTCATAGTTAATTGAGCCAATTATAGTTCATCCTAAAGAGAGATTTACAATATAAATCCTAAGTATTCTCACACAATAATAAAAGCAAGATCTTCATAAAGGATCTTCAACACTTGTGCTTGGCTTATTCTAGGCTTCATTAGGCTTGCATCAATGCAATGACTCTCTTCATGGTTCTTAGTGAATATACAACATAACCATGTCCACATAAGGTTCATTTTAGTGCATGAGCTTCATCTTCATGATAGCTTGAGCCTTCTTCATTGACAACTTGAATTATGTTCTTATAAATACATATACAAAAATGGGTATACAAGATATATAGGATAATGTCAATTACTCAACAATGTTAGCTAAATAAACACTCAATAAGGTTTGATAATTAAACATGAATGTATAACAAAGAATTCATATGCACAATTGAATACACATAACACAATGTTTGTTATCATCAAAATCATACAATAAAGTTGGATTGAAGTCATAAGGCTAACAATTTGGATTTGCCATTGATCACCCTTTTGATCAACACCTATTGATCGATTACCTAGATATGGTTGAGATGCTTCCATATAATGGTTTGGGGGGTTCCAAAGGTCCTCCTTTGTTGTCTTGACTTAAGCACTAAAGGACATAGATTTTTGGGGAAATTGGACAAAGGTCTTATTTTAGAAGCTTTTCATGCTTAAAGTCCTCCCAAAAGATTTTTCGTGCCAAAAGTCCTTTTGGCATGAGTTGGACAAAAATACCCCCTTCCCAACAACTTTCAACGTCACCTCCATTCCCAACCCCAGATTTCACTACGCTGGACCTCGGATTTCACTACGCCGGACATCGGATTTCACTACGCCGGAAACTCGCTTCACTATGCTAGAAACTCATTTCACTATGCTGGAAATGCATTTCATTACGCTAAAAAATATTAAAAAAAAAGCAAAAAAAAAAAAAAAAGGTAAAAGAAAACACTATTATTTCTGGTTTTTTCCTTTTAAAAAATAGAAAAAAAATGCAATAGAGAAATTGAGATACAATGGGAAAGAGGAAAAAGAGGAGAGAGAAGGAGAGGAGGAAAGAGAGGAAGAGACAGGGAGTTAATTAGTATCCACCAAAGAGAAGTGTGACCATCAACCAGTAAGTGGGGCACCATCCAATCACAAAATCAAAAAAAGAAAAAATTACAAGGGAGCGATTTCACTACACTGCAAAAAAAAAAAAAAATCTGAAAAAAATGCAAGAAAGAGAGACAATGAAAGAAAGAGGAAGAGAGAAAAATGGCATCAAATTTTGTCTTAAGGCTAGGTCCAGTAGCACTATGGTTAGCATCTCTCCATATCATATAATGTGTAATGACAATTGTAGCTTCCAAACAGTATTGTGCCAACAACAGTCACTCTCATTTGAGCCAAAAATGGGGAAAAAAAATTGAATTGATGTATTTTTACTCCCTCTGGTTGGTCACCTGATGGATTTGAGAGGCACTAACCTGAGAGATTTTCTGTCCTTTCGGTAGATCGAGGTGTTAACTCCACCACTGGATTATCGGCGTTAGCTTCATCACTGTTAAAGCATTGCCGGATCGGAAGGATGTTCCTGATTTATTCAAGATCTTCTCAATTTTTGATAGAATTGTTGGCTACGGTGGCCATTTCCCGCCGCCGATCCAACAAATCTGCAATTGCATCGATGATAAGCGATTGGCTATTGATGGCGGTGGATCACGGCGTGAATGGAGGTCAAAATTTCATGAAAACAGAGCTTTAGGAGCTGAATTCTCCAAAATTTCATGAAATTATGCAGATGCGAAAGCCGTGAGCAATGAGCAATCCATCAAGAGGTGCTTGCCCAAAGAACCTCTCCGCTAATCTGAGCAGGAGACGGAGACAGAGCTCGCCGGAAAAGCCAATAGACGATGGGTTGATGCCGCTGTTTCGGTGGTCAACCAGCAGAGAGAGAGAGAGAGAGAGAGAGAGAGAGAGAGAGAGGGGAAAGAAAAAAAATGTAAACAGCCCGTCTCTTTTAGGGGTAATTTTGTCACTAAAAATATATATTTTATGAAAATAGGACTTTAAGTATTAAAATTCTTTTAAATAGGACTTTAGCCATTAAAAATCCAAAATGGGGACTTTATGCAAGGGTGGTGTCTAAAAGAGGACTTTTGGCCAATTAACCCTAGATTTTTTTTTAGCAATAATCCTATGTTTCTCACTCACATTTTTAGTAATAATCACGGTAATCCAAAGGTCTTTTATTTATTTATTTATTTATTTTTTTAAATGTCACTGCAAAAAGCTGTAACTATTGTTTTTCAAATTATCATCATTAAAAAAAAAAAAAAAAAAAAAAAAAAAAAAAAACTAACTAACTATTTGATCATTGTGATTTTTTACAGGTGCAACATACATAACAGGGATCTATAATCGAATGGTCAGATTTTCAAAATTTGTTTTGCTATTGGCCATATGAAGGTCTTTTAACATTTTCTGTATTTTTCTTATTTCTAAAATCTGCTCAGATTTAAAGATTTTCTATTAATTGTAACTTAGTAGTATAGGCTTATTCACACTAGATTGATCAACACGGTATTGATGAAAAAGTTGATCAACAAATCCAAATCCCTTGGAAAGTAAGAAGGCCACTTTAATTTCCCGTGATAGGGTTATTAGTCGAGTGCCAATCTAATCCGCAATACTTGATTAAGAGGAAAAGTGGGAGACATCTTTAAAACTAAAAGTAAACTGTATCTTCCCAAAAGAAAAAGAGAACTGTAATCTTTTTCATAAATGCCCCGGCAAATACCTAACCAGTGCAGTTCATATTCTTTTTAATTTCCTGATTAAGGCATTCCCACTTAATTGTAAGTCATTCCTGCCTTCTCTGCATTCTTCTCATTATCCTGTTTATACACTTCTCATTCTCATTAACATTCCTGTGATGGACTTGTAGCTAGTGAATATCTCTGCACCAACCTGCTGCAGATTATCCATCCTATGACGATCCTTTGATCGATCTATCTATCTATATGAGATAAGGGTACGTTTGGAAAAGCATTCTTAATTTCTTTCCTTCACTTTGATTCTAGTGGAACTTTTTGTTTTTGATGTTTCTTTTTTTTACCCGTTTCACTTCTTATTTTGCATCGGTATTGGTAAAAATTAAATAAATAAATTATGGAAGATTGAAGGAATGAAGTCGTAGCCCGACCAATTCCAAATTTGTGAGGTAGTTCGGCCTTGAGACTTGAGAGCTTAAACTTCTTTCATGGAATCACGCGTCAAATTAACCCGCACACACACAAGTTTATATATATATATATATTAGAGGTGCTAATATCAGGTGCACTTGATGCATCTTGCATCAGGTGCCCTCTTGTAGAGCCACTTGCATTGTAAATTTTGAAACACTGACCGTTGGATTAGATACCCTTATAATGTACGTCATGTCTGGCAAAAATAAAAGTGATCCAACGGTTGGTTTATGAGAAAACTGATTGCTAAAAAATGATAACATTTTAAAGAACAAAAAAGTCATAGTTTTTCAAAGTTACATTTTTCAAAAACCAATCGTTGGATCACTGTGATTTTTGGCAGTCATGACATACATAATAGAAGTATCTAATCCAACGGTCAGTTTTTCATAATTTTCATCGCAAGTGACTCTACAAGAGGGCACCTGATGCAAGATACATCAGGTGCACTTGATATTAGCATCTCTCTCTCTCTCTCTCTCTCTCTCTCTCTCTCTCTCTCTATATATATATATATATATATATATATATATATATATACCTAAAATCCTAATTTGAGAATAGATTGGGTTGAGTTGGTATAAATCAAATAAGTTAAGATTTTTGGTATGTTTTCATACAGGCGACACTTTGAAATAATGGCTTTGGCAAAGAAGTGGCTTAATTTACTTGGACAATCACTCTAAACATCAAAATTAAGGCACTGTTTGGATTTATTTTTTTATAAGTACTTATTTGCTTTTTAAAAAATTTGCAACATGTAATTTCTTATAAAAATTAAAAAAAAAACAAATAAGTACTTATAAAAAATAAATCCAAACGGTGCCTAAATGAATAAATCATTGAATTAATAATTATAGGTTAGGTTCACAAAACTTCACTTGAACTTCAAAATTGAAAAATAACTTATTAAAAATAGGAAATTTTATAATAATTTTCCTTTATCCATTTGTTGTCTTTAGGAAATTTGAGGAAAATGGACTCTATGTTCATCATGTGTCCCTATACAGCTAATTAATGCCTATACTTGGGGCTGAACCTGAGATTTTGGGGCCTTAGCGAACTCCTAAAACGGCGTGCTATATAGACATTTTGACACAAAAAAAAAAAAAAATTGCACATAAATATTAAGTATGTATTTGTTTTTATTTACTAATACCTATACAAATTTTGGTGGCATATTTTATTACTAAAATATATCCTACACTAAAATACGTTTATAATGTAAGTGCTATACCTATTTATGTATACGTATATATTATTACATCCATAATAGGGAATTATAATGTCTTTTCCTTTATCAAGGCACAGTCCCCACCTCTTGCTAAGGATTCCCATGCTCATAGTGAAAGACATGAATGCTCACTATGAGCGAGGCATGACCAAATTGACAAAAAAGCTGACACAAAAAGATTATATACCTTTCCTTTAACATGACTTACTTTACAGCTATTATCACCACAGAAGGCCCAATATCGGTATATAGGTAGAATTTGATTTGCCCTCAAATTAACTTTTGTTCAGACTTCAGAGCGAGTGAGTCATTGTAGCACAAAATAAAAAATAAGAAAAAGTATGGGATTGCTTTCAAAGCAATAAATTTTTTAAGATTAATGGCCAAAGAACTCAAAGCTTGACCAATTAAACACAAATTTCAATTTGCCTACTAATCTTAATCAGATATTAATTAAGGATCATAAATATAAATTTAGTCATAAATATGTTAAATATGTTATATACAATTGCACCTGCAAACACAGCACCTAGCTGCATGGCAGTTCATATTCTCATTTCCTGATCGACGCATACTAATGTTATCCCCATTGTCATTATGTTGTTGCCTGTTCTTACATTTCTCATTATCATTCTAGTAATCATTGAACCTATCCGCTGGTGAATATCTCTGCTCTTATCTACTGATAACCATCTATTCTATCCTCCTTCTGTTCTATATATATACAGGGGACGGAGGCGTATTCAGAAAACCTTGCACTCTTCCTGTCAGTTTGATTCCAGTGGAACTCTTTGTTTTGTGCCAGGTTTGGAATTTCAAAAAAAAAAAAAAAAAAGCAAAAAAGAAGGAAGAAGTAAGAAGGCAAAAAAGAAAAGATTGAGAAATGGAGATTTTAATTTCAGTTGTAGCAAAAATCAGC
The DNA here is from genome assembly GCA_017140935.1 of Hamamelis virginiana. Taxonomy (NCBI): domain Eukaryota; kingdom Viridiplantae; phylum Streptophyta; class Magnoliopsida; order Saxifragales; family Hamamelidaceae; genus Hamamelis; species Hamamelis virginiana. The sequence goes on from JAESVK010069063.1 coordinate 22,072, forward strand.
GAATACTTGGTTAAGCCAATTGGGAGACGTGCTGGCTATGTGGTGTGCTACAACAGCCACAAGAAGAAACTCGAAAGAGAAGCTAAGAACCTTGAAGACATCCAAAGAATAGTGGGACATAGAGTCGATGAGGCCAGATGGAAAGGAGAACTTATTGAAGATCATGTTGAAGAGTGGCGTACAAAAGTGCATAAGATCAGTGAAGAGGTGAAGATATTTGAAGGTGATGTCCAAGTAAACAAAAGGTGTTTGGGTGGATGGTGTCCAGATCTGATTTCTCGATACTCGCTTGGTAGGAAAGCCAAGAAGATGACAGAGACTGTCATTGGGCTCAAAACACGTGGAGCATTTGAAACGGTATCTTACCAGGCACCTCCATTGGGGATCGAACATATGGCCACAAGAGATTTTACAGATTTTGAATCTAGAAAAGAGAGAATGGATGAAATCATGGCAGCTCTAAAGGATGACAATATCAAAGCGATCGGAATATGTGGATTAGGTGGCGTAGGGAAGACAACAGCAGTGAAAGCAGCTAGGAACGAAGCAAATGTTGAGAAATTATTTGATGTGATCGTGATGGCAGTTGTCACCCAAACTCCAGATCTTATAGCAATTCAAGACGAAATTGCAGAGATGTTAAATTTGAAGTTGGAGGAGAAGAGTTTATCTGTAAGAGCAGGTAAGTTGCGGAACAGACTATTGGATTGTGGGAGGGTCCTTGTAATATTGGACGATGTTTGGAAGGCGCTTAAATTGGAGGAAATTGGAATTCCTTTTGGAGCTGATCATAAGAGTTGCAAACTCATGCTAACGTCACGAAACCAAGATGCATGCAGTAGGATGAGGACTTGTAAGAATATCACAATCGGAGTATTATTTGAAGAAGAATCGTGGAATCTTTTCAAGGAGATGGCAGGCGAATCCATTGAGTCTCCAGATTTGCGTCAAATAGCAACAGATGTTTTAAAGGAATGTGGGGGTTTACCAATTGCGATTGTAACTGTGGGGATGGCATTAAAAGATAAACCCGAGGCTACGTGGAAAGATGCACTTCTCCAACTAAAACAATCTAGCCCAGAAAACATCTCAGAAATGAATGAAAAGGTGTATCGGAGTTTAGAATTGAGCTTTAACTTCTTAGAAAGTAAGGAAGCCAAGTCATGCTTGCTGCTGTGTTGCATATTTAAAGAAGACGCTAACATTCCGCTACAAGATTTGATTAGATATGGAGTGGGGCTATGTTTGTTCAGGGGCGTAGATGATTTGGTACAAGCAGCAGACAGAGTACACTCATTGGTGGATACACTTAAACGCTGTTATTTATTGTTAGACAGTGAGAAGGAAGAATGTGTTAAAATGCATGACGTAGTTCGCGATGTGATCAGATCAATAGCTACTGCAGGTAAAGATGGTTTGATGTTAAGACATGGTCTAGAATTGAAGGAGTGGCCAACAGAGAGTACGGATCAACTATATACTTCCACTTCATTCATGTCCAACAAAATTCAGGATCTTTTACTATTGGAATTGAAGAAGTGGCCAACAGAGAGTATGGATCAAAAGGATCAGATCTTATCATTGGGACAGATTGGTGATTCAGTAAAAGTGCCTGAAAATCTATTTGAAGGGATGAAAGAAGTGAGAGTTTTACAGTTAAGGAGAATGTTTATTCCATCACCACCACCTTCTCTCGCACTTTTAACAAAGCTTCAAACATTGTGTATAGAAGACAGCAATCTGAAAAACATATCTTTAATTGGAGAGCTAAAGACACTAAAAATACTCAGCTTCCGTGGTTCTTCTATTCAGGAGTTACCAGTGGAAACTGGGAAGTTGACTCATCTACGGTCCTTAGATTTGACGGGATGTTGGAGGCTTGAAAGAATTTCACCTGGGGTCTTATCCAGCTTAATCCGATTAGAACAACTGTACATGGTAGATTGTAGTGTGCGATGGGAGGTTGAAGAAGGCACTAGTGAAAGAAATAATGTGAATGTTGCAGAGCTTAAATCCTTGTCTGATCAATTGACTGCTTTACAAATTGAATTACCAGCAAGTAGTGCCAAATTTTTGGGTGGCTTTAAGAAGCTTGTGAGATTTTTCATAAGGATAGGTTGGGCCCAGTATGGATTGCCCATAAATAGGCATGTCGGAAATGAATTGATTATCAATCTTCACTCGGGGATTCCTGTTGAGAGTTGGATTAATGGGCTGCTCAAGAAAACCAAATATCTGGAATTTCAAGTGTGCGGTGTCAAGAATGTTCTCAATAACTTAAATCGAGAGAGTCTCGGACAGTTGAAGTCTTTAGAGGTTGTATCTTGTGATGGGCTAGAATATGTTGTTGATACAGTGGATTTGATTCCCCAAAGTATCTTCCCTATCTTAGAGACATTGAATATTTTTTATGTGTATAATTTGAAAACGATATGTCACGGTCAGCTTCCAGCAGGGTCCTTTGCAGAGCTTAGGATTATTAACCTGGTAAGCTGCTGGAGAGTGGAAAATGTCTTCTCAGTGTCCACAGCCAAATGTCTAGTACAACTCGAGAGCTTGTATATAGATGATTGCGAGATGATGGAAGAAATTGTTGTGACGGAAAGAGGAGCAGAGGAGGAAGTGAGCAGTAAAATCACATTCCCAAAATTAAGGGACTTGAGGTTATGGCGACTACCAAGCCTCGTCGGTTTCTGCAAGAAGATGGGTGACGAGATTGAGTTTCCTCAATTGAGGGAATTGGGTCTGTGCGGACTACGAAAGCTGAGGAGTTTTTGCCCCAGCAGTGTGGGTAGCCATGAAAGTGATGACAGTGCCACTGCGACACAGCATCTACTCAACCAAAAGGTAGGTTGGTCATTCTTTGTACGTTTTAATGAATATATAACCGATGAATGCATGCATATTCCCCTCACACTACAAAATGAATGTTATGTCATAGATTAAAAATAGTATTACGTACTATTTAGGAAGTGATACGATTTCAATTTTCAACTGCCTTTTAAAAAAACATTGGACGTTGAACACATTTATCTTTCTAATTAGCGATCCCATCTTCTTTTGAAAATTTTGAAATCTCATAAAAATAGGAATAATGACTAATTTGGGGAATTATATATCTATATCCTTTTATCTCATAGTGAGTTTAAACATGTAATTAGTATGGATAACTCTAACATGTAAATCAAATATTGAAAATTTTTGACTGGTTATGATCTGATCCACACCTATATCATGCATGTACTATCTGATCGGAGCCCTTTTGATATATCGCATGCTTTATTGGAAGATATATTATTGGAACCCATCAGTTTGATAACCCAATAGGTCCTTCTATAGTTGACCAGAATTATTGGTAGTCGACATAATCTTTTTTTAAGACGAGCTTATCCTCAAATTAGATTTGCTGAATATACGTTTTATTGTTGTGATATTGTATTTCCAAAACGGGTTTATCACAATTTGAAGTTTGAGTTATTATAGGATCGGAATGTAAGATTCACTTAGATTGTTTCCTCCTTTCTTTTTCTTTTTTTTCTTTTTTTAATTCAAATTATATATATATATATATATTGAAGTTTGAGTTATTATAGGATCGGAATGTAAGATTCACTTAGATTGTATCCTCCTTTCTTTTTTTTTTTTTGCTTTTTTTAATTCAAATTATATATATATATCATTAGTTCAAAACAGATTATATGTATATATCATATGTTCACTCTAGCCAAATTATATGTATGACTGTTCAGAATAGATTAATATATATCATATGTTCTCAAACATAACAAATATGTTTTAAGATCGTTTTTATATGAACCTAAACAAATATATGTGTTTTCTGATTCGAAAACTCTACTTTTTGGGTTATTCACAATGTAGTTTATATGTCTTCTATGCTCCGATGGACATGCTTTCCGGCGAACGTTGGTATACCTCCAGCGCCACTCGAGTGATAGAACCCAGCATGTCTGATGGGATAGTCCACATGTCATAGACCAGTTTTTGAATTGATATTAAATTTGAATTAATTTCGATCCCTTAATTCTCGGGATTTGTCAAATGCGCAGGACACTTTTATGGAAAGTAAAACTATTATTTTGGGATTGTATACGAATCTTTAAAATTCGGGTTTCTGTTAGAAAAAAGGGGAATTATGTCCCATATAAATTATGAAGGACCTATTGGGTTATAACTTTTTTTCCTGGACTTATTGGTCTAAATTATATTCAAAGGACTTATCACTAAAGTACCCTATAATAAAACTTAAATCTGAACAAGTGAACATGATACAATTACTTAGCTTAATTGAGTTGCATTTTTGTCATCCTAGAACAAAAAAAAAAAACAAAAGAAAACAAAAATCATACGGTTGAAAATTTTATTTGCTTTTATTTCTCC
>JAESVK010069064.1:0-14242 GCA_017140935.1 Hamamelis virginiana
ATCTCCGCCATGGATGCTAGAGTGGCTAAGGCATCCGCAAACTTGTTCTTTTGCCTAGACAGGTAAAAGAATTTTATTTGACGGAACTCTTTCGCCAGTGTCTCTAGATAATCGTGATATGGCAGCAGCTTCTCATCCTTAGCCTTCCATTCTCCTCTAGTTTGGCATATGATAAGGGCTGAATCCCCATATACTTCGAGCTCTTCTACTCCAAAAGCTAATGCTGATTCTAAGGCTAAAATGCAAGCCTCATACTCAGCTATGTTATTGGTTGCCTTAAAGTTCAGTTTCACTGCCACAGGTATCATCACATCTTCAGGTGTCTCCAGACAAACTCCTATGCCACATCCTTTCCTATTTAATGCTCCATCAAAGTGCGCTTTCCACACCTTCTTCTCTACCACAAGGATTTCTTTATCCGGGAACTGGTAATTGCCATTGTCTGCTTGTGAAGTAGCACATTCTGCCAGGTGTTCCGCTATAGCTCTTCCTTTTACTGATTTCTGCAGTACATACTGAATGTCGAATTCTGACAATAACAATAACCACCGCGCTGTTTTATAGGACAAAGCAGGCTTCTCAAGCAGATACTTCAATGGGTCCATTCGACTGATCAAGAGTACTTGGAAAGACATCATGTAATGGCGAAGCTTTTGAGTTGCCCATACCAATGCTACGCATGTCTTTTCCAAAGCACTATAGTTCACTTCATAATCTGTCATCTTCTTGCTGAGGTAATAGATGGCATTCTCTTTCAAGGATTCTTCAAGATATTGAGCTAACATAGCTCCCATCGCGGTTTCGGTGACAGTTAAGTAGAGTAATAATGGTTCACCTTGTCGCAGGGGAACCAGGATTGGTGGGTTGCTCAAATACCTTCTGATGGTATCAAATGCCTCTTGACATTCCTCATTACACTTAGTCGGTACATCCTTCTTTAGCAGCTTGAAAATCGGCTCGCAGATAGTTGTCAACTGAGCTATGAAACGGCTGATAAACTGAATTCTTCCCAAAAATCCCCGGATTTCCTTTTCTGTCTTTGGTGGTTGCATCTCCATGATGGCTTTGATTTTCCCCGGATCTACTTCTATCCCTCTCTGTGTGATCATAAAACCGAGCAGTTTCCTAGCAGTCACTCCAAATGCACATTTCTGAGGGTTCAGACGCAGCTTGTACTTGATAATTCTTTCAAAGAACTTCTTCAGAGCAGTTAAATGTCCTTCCCTATCCACAGACTTCACAATCATATCATCTACGTACACTTCCACCTCCTTGTGAATCAAATCATGCAGCAGTGTGGTAGCCATCCTTTGGTATGTCGTGCCAGCATTCTTAAGGCCGAAGGGCATAACCCGATAACAAAATGTTCCCCATTGTGTGATGAAGGCAGTCTTTTCCATATCTTGAGAAGCCATCTTGATTTGATTATAACCCGAAAAGCCATCCATAAAAGACAAGAGTGCATGGCCGGCAGTGTTGTCAACCAATACATCTATATGAGGCAGAGGGAAATCATCCTTAGGACACGCCTTATTGAGATCTCTGAAATCAACACACATTCGTACTTTCCCGTCCTTCTTAGGCACTGGAACGATGTTGGCTAACCATTCTGGGTACTCCACTATTTGTAGAAATCCGGCATTCATCTGCTTGATCACCTCATCCTTAATCTTCAAGGCCCATTCTGGCTTCATTCTCCGCAACTTCTGTTTGACTGGCTTCATGTTCGGATCAGTGGGGATGAAGTGTTGCACAATGTCGGGATCTATGCCTGGCATATCTTGGTACAACCATGCGAAAGCTTCAATGTTCTCTCTCAAAACCTCTACCAATGATTCTCTCTCTTGCGGCGACAGTGTTGATCCAATTTTAATTATCTTAGGTAATTCATCCGTCCCTAAATTGATTGAAATTAATTCATCCATGTTAGGTTGAGCGTGCCCCTTTCCATATTGCTCGTCGAGCTCAGGAGGAACATCCTCTCGTGGGTCTATGTTCATGCCATACAAATCCAATGATGATAAAAAAGAGACACTGCAAGAGAGATGGAAAGAGAATGAATACTTTTTTTATTAATTGAAAATTGAATAACTGAACACAGAAGATGAAACAAACTGACACTCGTACCTCTTCAAATGAGATTGAGGTTTTTATTAGAAACAAGGAAATCCTACACTACTATAAAGAAAGCAGGGAAATCCTATTCTACTGAAGACACCTACAAGTTATCATCAGATGGAAGTGACTCGATCTCCTCACAATCATGGATGAAAGGACAATCTTCAAAGCCCCAGTTTGATAAGGGTGGAGTTGTAGGTTCAATTGGGTAGATCGCCCCGACTTCATAAGTATGCAATTCGAGACGCAGAACCGCCTGCTCGAACATATCTGTCATGGCACCAGCATCAAGGTCTTCAACCCAATCCCTTTCTTTCTTACCAGTCACACTAGTTAAAGCATCATCGATCACTGAAGCAATAGGAGAACACCATTCATCACTGAAGAAAATCTCAAACCCAGGTACACTGATCTTCTGATCCTCAAGGTAGCACGGTTCAGGGAAACCACAATATGGAAAGTCATCACCCTCCTTGACGAAAGCCCCATTCAAAGTTGGTCTGTATGGCTCAAGGGTTGAGTTAAGGGTTCGTCCTTTCGCCCTCGCAGAGTCTTTTTGTTTCTTCTTCTGAGCCATTATCTTCTTATCTTCCTTAGTAGGTTTGTAGCCTAACCCATAAGGATGGATAGCAGACGTGTACTTCAAAACTTCAGCGATGCCTTGCAACCTTCGGCCCAATCCCATTCCAGGGAAGAATCCCATTCCTTTCATGATCTGTCCTACATGCAGATTCCCATGAGGATTATAATCAAGAGGTATCAACTCCCTCTGCTCGGGCTCTCCTTCGATAGCCTGTACATACTCGAACCCTGACAGTAGCACTTCTGATGACTCCTGGCTGATCTCACAGATTGGCACTCGACTATTTCGGTTCATCTCCATATCCCCTTTCAAAGTGACCACTGACCCCTGGTGTGGAAACTTGATTTTCTGGTGAAGCGAGACGGCACAGCCCCGGTCAAATGAATCCACGGTCGTCCCAAAAGCAGATTAAAACTAGCTGGCACATCTAGGATCTGAAAATCAATTTTGAATTCAACTGGCCCAATAACTACTGGAATAGTCACCATTCCCACAACTTCTCTGCGAGTGTTGTCATAAGCTCTGACAGTCTGTCCTGATGGCGAAAACTCAGATGGTTCAATCCCCAATGTGGCAGTAGTACTGAGCGGACACACATTCAACGTTGATCCGTTGTCAACCAAAACTGAAGGAACTCTCTTTCCCAAAATATCCACAGTGATGTACAGAGCTTGCAGATGATTACTCCCACTCTCGGGTAAGTCAGATTCAGTAAATGAGATGGACGGTCCATGATGAACCGGATTTACCAAACCTACCAAACCCTCAGGGGACGTATCAATAGGAACCTGCACCTGATTGAGCAACCGAAGCACCATCTGCCTGTGTTTCTATGAAGCCATGAGCAATCCCCAAATGGTAATGTTAGCCTGTGTTCTCTTCAACTGTTTCAGTATCTCTTCCTCTTCTTCTATAACATCTGATCGCTGACCCTTCTCTAATTCCCCCAATAGATTACAGGCTTCCAAATGAGCTGGCTTGAAATGGCGTCCGCCTCTAGTCAGATGGTCTACTTCCTCATCACTGGCCCACAGATTCTCTATGGTCTTAGGTGTGCTCATGAGATCCTCCCATTCAATCATACCGATCAAATCTCTACCTTCCCCGGTGATTTTCGCGACTGAAGAGGTTGTATTCTCAAACTGTTTCTGCATGATATCCTGACTCAACCCTTCGGGTGAAAAAGGAATAACTGGTTCAACTTCTGCGGGCAAATCATCCCACCCCGTTGGAATGATAGGTTCATCAGAAATCTTTCTCGATGAATAGAGCACATAATAATCAAATTTACCGCTCGATTTTCCTAACAATCCGACCTCCGGGTCTCCCGCTAGATACCTCTCCTTCAACTGACATTGAGAATTCCCACTTCTAGGAGCTTCTTCGAGAACTTCAGGTTGCTCAGGTTCTTCATACTGATACAATTCTCCATCATTAAGTAAATCCTGAATCAGTTTCCCTAAAACTCTGCAATTCTCCGTGTCATGCCCGAAGATGTTGTGGTACTGGCAAAAAGGCTTATGGAAGCGGGGTATGAGTGGGGTAATGAGGCCTTGGGATCGGGCTTGGTAAAAGGCTTCGGTTAGGGTAGTTTTGAGTGGGACATATGGGCGGATTGGGTGACGAATTTTTGGGTCGTCGAGGCCCAGTGCATTGATTTGAGCTGGTGGCGGTACAGCATGGGTTGGAAGAGGGTTACTGGTGACATTTGGTTGACTTGGTGGATTTGGTGGGGCAATGACTTTCTTGTCAATGAGGTCTTGGATTTCATGGCGAAGGCGCATGCATTGGTTGGTGTGATGGCCCTTAGATTGGTGGAATTGACAATACTCATTCTCCTTGAAGTTTCTGGGTAATGGATCTGGAAGAGGCCGGGGTTCCAAAGGGGTGAGGAGACCACGTGCCTTCAATTTCTCAAGGACACGTTCTAGGGACATGTATAGATTAGTGAATTGGCGGGCCGGCTCTCTAGCTTGGAATGGGCGGTTTGATTGGGTAGCTTGAATAGGTTGGGCAATGGCATTGACTTCAGGGTTGGGTTTGCGGTTGAGAGGTGGTTGGCGATTTCTGAAGGGTTCTTCGGCCTTGAGAGCCCCACTAGCCAGAGCATCTTCAACTTGAGCACCACCAATAACAAGGGCTTTGAAGTTTGGGAAATACTGTGAGAACAAATACTTGTTGTAGATAGGTAAGAGACTCTTCAGTACCATCTGCACCCGTTCATCATTTGTAGGCCTGTGGGTCATCTGCGAAGCTTTCGCCCTCCATCTGGAAATGAAGGCAGAGAAACTCTCCCTCGGTTCCTACTTAGTAGTCTCAAGATCCCTACGAGTCACATCAATCTCAGTGTTGTACTTGTAGTGATTAGTGAACTCATTGCAAACATCCTCCCATGTCTTCAGCTTAGTCTCATCTAAGGATAAAAACCACTTCTAGGCTGACCCTTTCAGTGATTCATGAAACATCTGGGCCAACAGCTCATCATCGGCTCCACGAGGTTGCATCGCCCTCACATACATCTTCAAATGGGTTTTAGGGCAACCCATCCCATCAAACTTCTCTAATTCCGGCATCTTAAAACTGAACGGCATACGGGCCTTGGGAAACAGTGAAAAGGATGTCACATCAACCATGTCATCAGACCGACGCATCCCCTTCAGGGCTTTCTCTAAGGCTTCAACGTTACTCGACAACAGGATCGGATCCCCAGAGAGGAATCTAGATCCACTGGGCTCGCCATCTAGATTGATGGGCTTAGACTTGGCTCCTGCCTGGGCCTTGGCACTGTCATCAATTTGGACTGGGATAGGTGGATCAGAGGTACTCTTTGGGTTCTCTAAGAGGGCCTCCCTATCTTGATCTGTACTGGTCTGTTTATCTTGGGACATTTTCTTAATCTGTTCAGTCTCACTGGCCAGGGCATCAATTCGGTCCATGATAGCATTCAACACTGTAGCAGTGGTACTGGATTCTCCGTCAGCCATTGAGGATACACTTGGGGGTTCAACACTAAAAAGACGCCCTCTAGAATCACGACGCCAGGCCAGAATTCTACACCATGAAATGGGCTTTTTTAGAAAAAAAAGGGACAAGTCCATGATACTCAAAACCTATTGACAGACTATCAAGGAGGTGCTATCCAAATAGAAGACAATGAGAAAGGGAAAACCGTCCTATCATAATTCCAACTCACTTCCCTGTTTCACAAGGGCATTTCCTTAGAAATTAGGAAATAAATCGAAATCACCAATAGGGAAATAAAACATGATTGACAAAACAGGGCTCAAAGAGCAATTCCAATGACCAGTCCTTCATTCTTAGGACACTTTCCTTTGAATCGAAGGTCTTAGTCAAACAAGCCAAAACAACCTAATCACAGAAAAGGGTATGTACCTTTAGAATATTCTCTTCCATCCTCAAAATAGTCCTTTCATTCTAAGGACCAAAATCCTTAAAATAAAAGGCCTATATTAAAAATATCAAAGTTTATCCAAGGGTGACATATCCCTAAGTTCTAGCATTCACAAACAAGGCTCACATCAAATTGGGACAATTTCGGCAGCATAACGACGCAATTATGTGCTAAAAGAAATTTGACAGCATAACGGTGTAGGTATGTGTCAAGGGAAAATTTCGACAGCATAACGGTACAGTTAAATACCAAAAGGAATTTCGGCAGCATAACAGTACAATTGTGTGTCGAAATTTCGGCAGCATAACAGGTGTGTGCAAGCACTGTAGGGTAGAGTGTCCTACTTGGCTGTCTACATGGACTAATGCAAAAGGTGGGTTCAAAGGTTCCTATTGCAGACCAATCCATATACCTAACCACATGTGACACATGGCGTGCCGCGTGGGTCAAACAGTACTGATTGGTCATTGATATACCCCGAAGGGTACTTGACAATAGGTTGATGGCTTCGTCATGATTGCCCTAGTGTCGAGTGGAGACAGGGATCAAGACTAGACCATCGTTTGGCAAGGCAACATCGTCCTATTACACAATGACATGCAGCTAATATAACTAATATGATATGCAGTCACACAAATGCAAGTGGTTGATTTTAATTAATTTAAGAAATTAAATAGCCCAATTAAATCAATGAAGTTTAGCCCTCGATGTCCCCAGCGGAGTCGCCAGTTCTGTGGACCAGCCTCGTGGCGGGGCTTTGGGTGGTGTCCACATCATCACCGGGCGATGTGATTAGGGGGGTTTAGAAAACAAAACAAAGGAGTCGCCACCTTATTTTTAAGGAATAAGGAAACCATGAAAAATATTTTATTTTTTAAATCAAAACAAAACAAACTCCATTTTCAATGAAAAGACTGTCTACAAACCAGAGTTGGATCCGGGGGCTAGGTTACGACGTGGGAAGGTTCCAAGCTTTCACTTGTAGGCACCCACCTCGCCCTAATTAAAGGACTTCTAATTTATTTGGGCTATTTAAATTTCTCAATGCAAACAATCCTAAATAATCTAATCAACCAACAAAATAATGATATAAATGCAGTAATCTATATTAGTTATATTAATAAATAAATAAAAATATATACAAACAAACCCCTAGAACCTAGGACACCCTACGGGCATCCTAGGGCGGACTTGAGCCCTATTAGCGCCTACGTAACTTACTAGTATCACCTAGCAAGTATCAAAGTCCACGTAGTTCGACTACCCTAGGACTCTCCTATTGTAATCGATCACATCATCAAAGGTATTTCAACCAAATTCAAGACTCTAACTTCGAGAGTTTTTGTTTGTTTAAAATCATTTATTCAAAATCATTTCAAATTAAAAGACTTTCTTAAAATCCAAATATTCTAAAACAATTCTTATCTTTAGAATTCAATTCCAATTAAAAATCTTTTTCAAAGATTTTCAAGAAAACAAATCATATGGGAGGAATTTCATTCCAAGGTAAAAAAATCTTTAAAACATTTCAAATCTTTTGAAAATCAATTAATAATCAAATATCTCATAAAATCATATTTATTTCATAAATATTGCATCAAAAATCTAATAGGAAATCTCTCGAAGATAGACTCTTCAATCAATTGAAACACACAATTCAAATCATGATCTTTACAACAAAGGAAATTCCTAGGGAAGGTCAAGTGACCTTCATAGCCTAGGGTTTCTAACTAGCCCTAAAGTTAATCTAAAAACCCTAAAATACTAATGCAATGCATGCTGAAATTTAAACAAATAAGCATATAATTAGTTTTAAAAATGCATGAAAATACCCCTAAATGCACACTAATTAATCTATGTGAACCTAAGCATATTTCTAAGTTGGATTTGGCCTCAAAATGATTTTTAGAATAAATTTAAGGACATAAACAAATCTGGACAGATTTGAATATGTACATTAAATTACTCTAAAAACCATGAAAACAAAGAACAAAAAATGTGAAAATGTCCTAGCATGTTTTCTACATGAATATTTTAAATTACTATGCAAAAACATGTCAAAAATTACACCAAAATATGCTTAAACGATTAATTTAAACACAAGGGAAGGATCTCACCTTTGCACGCTCCCTCGTACACATTTTATACATCCAAACCATCAAATCAATATCACAAGGGAAGGATCTCACCTTTGCACGCTCCCTCGTCCACATTTTTTATATTCAAACCATTAAGACCATGGCAAGCATTCAAATAATCATAAAAGCACAAATAAAAAGACTCAAGACTCATCACATATTAAAATAACATATTGACATACTCATATTACCATTAAAATCACCAATCAATTATCATGAGATTCGAATAACAACATAAATATATCAACATTTACTCTAAACATGCTTACACATAAAATAACAACAAATCTAACCCTACTCATGCATGCATACATAAAATCACGATAAAACTAACTAATCCTAAACATGCATACTAACATAAAATAATAACAAAACTAATCCTAAACATATTTAACCACATAAAATCACAATAAAAATAACCCTAATCATGAATGCTAAACATAAAATAACAAGAAAACCTAACCCTAACATGCATACTCACATAGAATAATGATAAAATTACTTCTAATCATGCATACGTACATAAAATAACAAGAAAACTAACCCTAACATGCATACTCACATAGAATAATGATAAAATTACTTCTAATCATGCATACGTACATAAAATAACAAGAAAACTAACCCTAACATGCATACTCACATAGACTAATGATAAAATTACTTCTAATCATGCATACGTACATAAAATAACAAGAAAACTAACCCTAACATACATACTCATAATAAAACTAATTAACCTTAGGCATACATCCTAACATAAAATCATAAATGAAACTAATGAACCCTAGACATGCATACTAACAACAAAACTAACTTTAGTCATGCAAGCTTCATTAAACAAACACCATGTAATAACCAATATTATTCTAAATATGCAAACAACTAAGAAAATATACATCTTGAATACATGAGGGTGGAAAAACAAAAAGGATTTTCATGAAACTCAATCAAAGAACAAGACCATGGTTGAGTGTTTACCCTTCGATCTCCTTCTTGGCTACTCTTCTCCAAGCTTCTAGCCTTCGATTCTTGCCCTTTCAATGGTGTAAAGATGAAGGTCCAGATCTGTAGCCTCCTCTCCCAAAACCCTAAAATTCTCCTCCTCCTTCTCTCTAACTCCATAGTGTAGTATATATAGAGCTAGGGTTCAAATCCTTGAATGGTAGGGATTTAATTCTCTAAAAATAATCCTAGGGTTTAGAATTAATCATGCTAGGGTTTGCCAGCTGAAAACACTTCGAATTTATTCCAAAAGAACAAACCAAATCGGCCAAACAAAGTGGGAAAGTTTCAAACATGCTAAAAATACAAAATGAGCTCGAGTATGCTGGTGACCGTCCAAGGGCTGGACGGTTGGCCGTCCTGGCTAGACGGTTGGCCGTCCTAGCTAGGACGGTCACTAAGCTGACCTCCCAAATTTGCTTCCCCAAATTTTAGGTTTTTCGAATTTTGGCCATATTTTGGTCAAATTTGATCCAAATCCGATGGTTTAGGGCTCAAAACGACCGTGTTTTGATCCTCCACATTTTTAGAATGTTTTTGGGTTAAAATCAATTGACCATGGTCAAGGGTTTTAGCAAAGAGCTAGCCAATTGACCCGGTTGTGCCAAAATTGGTCAAATGACCATTCCTTGTTTTATAAAATTAATCAATTAGGCTTGCACCACTTCTAAAAACATGGTTTCAACATGAAATTGGTACTTAACAACATGTTTTGAAAATCTTTTGTTTTGGTGAAAATGACCAATTCACGGTCAATTTGATCGAAACCCTAATTCAGCTCATCCTTACCCGTGGGATCGATTTTGGGAGAATCCATCCCAACCATTCAAAGGCTCAATTGACACATCAAATACACTCCCCACATCCATATAAACCTCATGAAACAATCCGTTTCGAATTCGGAGGTCATTCGGAAATTATACGAGAAAAAGGACGAAAATGCCCTTCAAGTCGCAAAAACCCTAATTACCTATCGAGCTCTCATCAGAATGCCATGAAAATTTACAGGGATGTTCTAAAACATCTCAAAAGTCAAATGCAATACAAATGGGTTGATTCCAATCCAAATGTACACATGAAATAATGAATTGTCCTTTTCCTCATAAAAGGGCAATCTGGGCAATTTGGTCAAGGCCAATTCCACACCCAATGATCAGCTATTCTAGTTGATCATTTGCATGGACACATAGTAGAAATAATTGGTAAAAATGGGGTGTCCACAGATATGTACATTGTACTATCAAACCCTAATATCCCTAACACAGGACATCTATGGTGCCTCAGGTCTAAGGATCACTTGCATCATTGTAACCCTGAGTTGTTGTTTGACATGTAAGTAAAACTCCATTCAAAAAACTCAATCAATGATCACATTCAGTGTACTTGTTCTCAAAAAAGCACCCACAGGTTTGCCATAGTGTCATTACACAAATGACTTGAGACTAGTCATTCTCCATATTGAGCAGACATAACCTGTGCTAGTCTATCCGGATTATTAATGCCCAATAAATAATCCTATGACTAGGAATATCTAAGAAAGAAATCTTTAACAATATAAGTCTCCTAATCTCAACTCTTGAGATCTTATATTGACATTCCTTCTAAGAATTTATCATGAATATAATAACAGAAGAATACATGATAATCAAAAGCCCATTTTATTAATGAATAATAATAATACATGAATCAACTTTATGTCCTAAATTACACCAGTGAGATTGGCTATTAGGGCATATTACTAACATCTCCCCCTTTTTGATGATGACAAACTATTACTTTGAGATAATAATGATCAGAATTTAGAAGCCTTAGAAGCCTAAGCTCCCCCTTAATTTGCACAACAAGCCACAATGGTTAAAGATATTAAATAAAGATATTAAACCATATAAACCACATATATATTTCTCCCCCTTTGTCATCAACAAAAACAAGGAGGGAACATAAGTACAATTTGAGTTCCAATGGTCTAATCATGCCTAGATCACGTCGAATTGTGCAAAAACGATCCTCTTGAAGAGGTTTCGTGAAGATGTCCGCCAATTGTTGGTCCGTAGTGAAAAATTCTATTTCAACATCTCCCCTTTGCACATGATCACGAATGAAATGGTGTCTAATTCCAGTGTATTTTGTGCGTGAGTGCAAGCAATGATTTTTAGAAATATTTATAGCACTAGTATTATCACAACGAATAGGAATGTGATCATAAGTGATCCTATAGTCTTCAAGTTGTTGTTTCATGTATAAAGCTTGAGCACAACAACTTCCCGCGGCAATAAATTCCGCTTCGGTGGTAGAAAGAGCAACCGAATTTTGTTTCTTACTAAACCAAGAAACAAGAGAGTGGCCAAGAAAATGACAAGTGCCACTAGTGCTCTTCCTATCGGTTTTACAACCGGCAAAGTCCGCATCCGCATAGCTAACAATGTTAAAAGAAGCATGCTTAGGATATAACAAGCCTAAATCATGAGTTCCAACAAGATATTTGAAGGTACGCTTTACGGCATGCAAGTGGGACTCCATAGGATTAGCTTGAAATCTAGCACATAAGCATACACTGAATATAATGTCCGGTCTACTTGCGGTTAAGTAAAGAAGACTACCAATCCTACCTCTATATAATTTTTGGTCAACCTTCTTACCATTTTCATCAAGATCAAGTTTTGTGGAAGGACTCATAGGTGTGGGACTAGATTTGATGCTTTCCATGCCAAATTTCTTTAGCATATCCTTCACATACTTGGCTTGATTAATTAAGATACCTTTTTTAGTTTGCTTGATTTGGAGGCCAAGAAAGAATGTCAATTCCCCCATCATGCTCATTTCAAATTCTTTTTGCATAAATATAGCAAACTCTTGACAAAGAACATCATTAGTAGCACCAAAGATAATATCATCAACATAAATTTGAACAATTAGCATATCATTATCTTTAAGCTTTATGAAAAGAGTAGTATCAATTTTGCCTCTTATAAAATCATTTGAGAGCAAAAAGGTACTCAACCTTTCATACCATGCTCTAGGTGCTTACTTTAAACCATAAAGAGCTTTTGAAAGTTTATATACATGATTAGGATGAGTGCTACTTTCAAAACCGGTGGGTTGTTTAACATAAACTTCCTCCGAAATATAGCCATTTAAGAAAGCACTTTTCACATCCATTTGATACAATTTAAAATCTTTAAAACTAGCAAAAGCAAAGAGCATTCTAATAGCCTCTAGTCTAGCAACCGGTGCATATGTTTCATCATAATCAATACCTTCTTGTTGATTATAGCCTTGAGCAACTAGTCTTGCCTTGTTTCTAATAACATTTCCATCTTCATCTTTTTTGTTTCTAAAGACCCATTTAGTGCCAATGATGGAATGGTCATTAGGTTTAGGCACTAGTTCCCAAACTTGATTTCTTTCAAATTGGTTTAATTCTTCTTGCATGGCTATAATCCAATTTTCATCATTTTCGGCTTCATTAAAATGTTTAGGCTCAATTTGAGAAACAAATGCAATGTTGCTACAACCATTTTTAAGATTAGAGCGAGTGCTTACCCTTTGAGAAGGATGTAAGAAAACAGCATGGGAACGCAGCGGAATGTAAAACAAAAATTTTCCCATCTATTTTCATCCATGAATCGAACTCAAACTATAAGATGAATCTAAACAATTATTTATACATAAAATAAATGCTTACTTTGATGTTACTTTGATGGTCGCCTTCACAAAACTTCAAGCTCCAAAGGTATGGAAGCCTCCAATGAAGTCCACACGAGCCTAAGACTCCTTTGATATTCCTTTGTCTTCACAACAACTTGAGAAGGCAAAGACTTAAGAGGGAGAGAGAGAAATTTCGGCTAGGGAGGAGGCAAGCAAGAGTGTGTTCTAACCCTAGGGTTATCCTCCTCTATTTATAAACTTCTCTTCTTATAATGATGTTTGGTTACAAGTTGTAACACCCCACACTGGGTTACCCCTATGCGGAAATGCCACAGTGACATAAAACACCAAGCGCTTATCTTTTGAGTAATTTCTTTTAAAATTAACACAGTTTTTCAAAATACGCGTGCGGAAGTCTTTAAATATTTTTTTCAACATCTCAACAATTAAAGATAGCGCTGAGTACTAGTTTGTATCCTGAGTACAGTCCCGTAATGTACCCAAATTCCAAAAACATCCATTTAGTTTACTGAGTTGGATAGAGTCTCATGCTGATAACGTGTCATCCTCTTAAAGAAAACACATAGCAGAAAAATAAACAAACACCAGGATTTACATGGTTCAGCAAATTGCCTAGTCCATGGCGAGTCATTTTTATTATTGTTATTCATATTACAAGAATACAATATCTTCTTATCTCAATACATTCAGAAATATTCACATCCTTCCATATTCTCATATCTGTCAACAAATTTTATCATCAACCAAATATCACATAAATAAATCATCATATCTGTAATTCATTTATATATATCATCACATCTGTAATTCATTTATATATATTACAGAATATATCCATCACTTTTTCACAATAAATAATTTTACAGTACATGCATGCTTTATGCATATGACAGATATATGATGCAATGCTCATGCAGTCATACCTGTCATTTTCTCTGTTCTGCTTTTCCTGCAAAACATCAACACATAACAGATGGCTACCTCATTTTTAAGGTACTCAACCATCTTAACCACAACAGCATCCCCTCCTTTTTAGGATGTATATCACCCAATCCCCACCTTTTTAGGACCTACCGCGATTGTCACTCATTGACAAGAGGATTTACGTACTATTTTTAGCAAGGGTGATATATTAGTGCACTAACTGTTTCCTAGGATCTTTTGTCCTATCGGTGGTATCTCAACTCCACAGTTACAAAAATAATCATAAATGCATATGATTTTCTATGCAATATATTTCACATGTAACTGTGTCTCATGCCAGATGCAATTATGCAATACATATGGCATACATCTCATATCAACAATTCATGTATG
>JAESVK010069066.1:0-10782 GCA_017140935.1 Hamamelis virginiana
TTGTCGCGACTCAGGTATTATCTCCTTTAGATAATTCCTATACTTTAGGTCCGCGTTTCATTGATTCTTCTGCTATTTCTTCTGTTGAGTCTATTTTTCCAAAACACCATGACGAAACCTTTGTTTTTGAAAATCCTGATTCTAGAATATTTTCTGCTCTAGAAGGTACCATTAGGTGTTGGCCAACCACTGTTCCTGGTTGGAATGAGTGGTTCGACCGTATTGCTGCGGTCAAGGCCGATGAATGGAAAACCTCTGGTTTGTATGAGGTTATATATTTTTCTAGGTCTCCCATTACTTTAAATCGACCTCTTCTTCTTTCTTCCCTCTGTTTTTGGTCTGTTTCAACCAACAGTTTTCATTTTAATAAAGGCATGATGACCCCAACATTATTGGACTTGGCCGCTTTATTCGGTCTTCGTCCTCATGGGGGTTACGTGAATGCCAGTACCTCCTTCCCTGAGGATGATAGTTCCTTCCCAATTTTTGACCGAAAACACTCATCTTACAGAAATTTTATTTCCAAATTTAATCCAAAAACAGGTGATATATCTCAGACCGAGTATATTGCCTTTTTGTTGTTTTGGATAAGTAAATATTTGTTTTGTACTGCGGCCTTTCAAGTAGTGAAGGCCGATTTGAAATTGGCCTATTTTCTTAGCCATGGTCATAAGGTTTCCCTAGGCCCTCTTGTTTTGTCTAGTCTTTATCGTGGGATTTATCATCTTTTGACTTCTGACTTTAAAACCTGGGGTGGCCCTTTATGGATGCTTCAGATCTGGCTTTATGCCTATTTTCCTTCAATAAGTCCAACTTTTTCCTTTCGGCCTAGTGTGCCTTCTCTCGGTCATCAATTCATTCATCATACAGGCATACTTCCTTCTTTTTCTTCTTGTTTCAAATTTTTCTTCTTTGATAAAGACCGATCCCGTTTTTTCATCTATGACAATCCTAAATTTCTCCCTTTGTGGGTAATCCAAGCCATTGATTTTTCACTTCGGCCTGTTCCTTTACTAAATTTTTGGAGTAGCGTTTTGACTGCTAGGGACATTCATCATAGAGTCATTATTGAGAAGTCTGCTAATAACCGCTGTGGGGTAGAAACTTATAATCCTCACTATGTAGCTCGCCAATTTGGCTTGATACAATCCATTCCCTTCCCAATAACCTTTTCAGTCAACTGTGGTTCTTTGGAGAGGCCATCACTTGTAAAGGAAGCTGATGTGGAGGGGGTGGACCGAATTTATTCAATAATTCGGCCTGCATCAGTTCCTCCATTTCCCATTAATGAAGATGCCACTGCAGAATTTGATCATTTTTGGTCTGAGTATCTGAGGCCGTACCGGTCGAATGAGTCTGTTGATAGATTCCTTCTTAACTGTACATCTGATAGTGAATCTAGCAGCACTGACCATTCATCTTCTCTTCAGTCTGCAGGAGACAAGAAACAGAAGAAGAAAAAAGGTATTCCTCTTGACCAGTATGAAGATTATCAATCGGTCTTGGCTTTTGAGAAATTTTATGGGATCAAATGGGTACAATCTAGATTTAGTCAAATTCTTGATGAAATGCAAGATGTAATTTTAAGAAAGAAAAGTTTACAAAAAGATTTATTTTTTGAAAAACATCGGTTTAAAAGACGAATAAATTGGGATGCCTTTCATGACCGTTTTAATTCTTTTTTGGAAAACCATAGACCGAATATGCCTTCCACTTCACTAAGTATAGCCGATTTTGTACCTATTGATCCCATAAATCGGCCACCTGAATCAACATCTGATGGTGTTACGTGGAGTGGTCACTTCGCAAACTGGCAAGAAGTCCGAATGTGGAAGGATCGTTCCGTGTATATGCCACTTGATTTTCGATTTAGAGTGGGTAAGTTTTTACCATTTGTGGGTTTTATTTTCGATCTGACTGATTCTGAATTCTTATTTCTTGCAGCTGGCCGATATGCTGAGGTTCAAGAACGGCCACTGGCACCTCTCGAGCCAATTCTTTCTTCAGAAGAAGAAGATGCGCCGGTTGATGCTAATCCTCCTCCCCCTCGCCAACCTAAAAGGAAGGCACCAAGCAAGGCCACAGTCAAAGCTCCAGTGGCCAAGGTGGCCAAGGTGGCGAAACAGTCTAAAGGCCGACAGGACATGGATTCCCTTTTTCAATCCTTAGTCCAACAGAGTCAGCCTACCCCTTCTGGGTCCCAGACAGACACAACTCGCATGCCAACGAGTGAACCCTCTTCCCAACTACTCAGACGGTCATCTCAGGCCGATTCGGGTACTCAAGCTGCTATAGACTCCCCTCTTCCTGCTATTTATCCTTCCCCAATCCGGTCGTCAGCCACACTGAACACACCTCCTTCAGGTCCTAGTCAAAGTCGGCCTACCTTGGTCGACCCTAGTGACACATTGGCTTGGCTGCGATCGTTTTTGGGTGAATCTGCAGAACCTGTGAAGCCTCCAACTCCGAAGCAGACTGACGTTTCTGAAGCAAAGAGCTATCTGATGGCCGTTTCGACCATGGCTCTTTCTGATGCATGCAAGGAGTCAGACCGAATAAGGTCTTCTGCTGATGTTCTGCTATCCTCTCCTGATCTTACCCCAGGCTTAAGTGCAAACCTTCAGGCCTTTGTGTCTTCTCTTGCGAATATATTCGTGAGTTATGAACAAGCCTGTAAGGAGATCGAAGAAGGGGAAAAGAATCTTCAAAGGGGTGAAGATATGAAGGCCGAGGCTAGGGTACATTTGAAGAACATGGAGAGCTTCCAACTAATGATCCAGGAGAGCGGGAGGACTATTTCTGCCATAGCTGACCGAATAGAGAATTTGAAGAGGGAACTCTATGACTTGCAGCGAGGGATTGAGAAGGCTGAAGAGGTGAAGGCAAAAGCTAATGAAGATATGATCAATACGGCCAGGACTGCTGAAGAATTATCAAGATCACTTAAAGCTCACAGTACTCAAATGGAAAAAACAAGGATCCAAGTGAAGTTAGCTTCTAATAGATCGGCCTCTGCTATGGCTGACTGGGTAAAAGCAACGGACTCCTTGAAGTTTTCTCTGAGTGTACCTTTACCAGCAGATCCTCCATTGGTCGGCCTTGAAGCCTCTCAATCCCAAGTTGCCGTTGAAGTGGCCGAAATAGAAAGCAATCCTTTGGCCCTTGAGCCAGTTGTACCCCCATCTTAGTTTTATTTTTCTGAACAATTTTATCTGGCCGTTGAGCCTTTTGGATTATGACAATAATTTTCGGTCATTTGGCCTTCTTGTATTCCAGTTACTTTTGACAATACAATTACTTTTGATTTTTTAATCTTTTGCGGTCAAAAGGTGACTCGCTATTATATTATGCTTCTCTCTTTTGTTATTTCGGCCTCTTAGCCGTTCTTTGTTAATATGCCTATTGTTCATATATCTCTGTAACATCGTTCCCACATGGTAGGATGATACTTCTTAAGATAGCGGCCGTTAATTGGCCGATTATGAATGTTTGAATCCATATCCTGCAAGTGATAGGCTCCACCTTTTAATACTTTATAAATTTTAAAAGGTCCTTCCCAATTTGGGGACCATTTTCCAAATTCATTACTCTTGGTACCGACTGGTAAAATAACTTTCCAGACTAGATCATTTTCAACAAACGTTTTAGGTCGAACCTTCTTATTATAAGTTCTAGCGACCTTATCTTTTTGTGCTTTTAAATGATCAAGTGCCATAAGCCTAATTTCATGAATGTCTTCAAGTTCGGCCAACATGGCATCTGAATAATCTTGATTTGATAAACCATTTTGTTGCGCCACTCTCATTGACCGAACTGTTACTTCCATAGGTAAAACAGCATCATGACCATAAGTCAACTCGAAAGGAGTTACTCCTGTACTTTCTCTTTTAGAATTCCTATATGCCCATAATGCTTCAGACAAGAACTCATGCCACACCCTTGGGTTATTTTCTACCATTTTTTCAATATTGAGTTTCAGAATTTTGTTGGTTGATTCGGCCTGTCCATTGGCTTGAGCATAATAAGGTGTTGAATGAATTATTTCAAAACCATATTCTTTTGCAAAAGCCATTACCTCACTACCAGTAAAAACTGATCCTTGATCGGCCGTAATTGTTTGCGGAAGCCCAAATCTGTGGATGATGTTTTCTTTGAGACATTTTATTATTTCGGTCTGTGTGACCGTTTTTAGGGGAATAGCCTCAACCCATTTTGTAAAATAATCAGTGGCAACTAAAATGAATGCATGTCTTTTAGAGGATAGTGGGAAAATTTTGCCGATTATATCAACGGCCCATCCTCTAAATGGCCAAGGTTTTACAATAGGATGTAGTGGAACAGCAGGCACATGTTGAATTGGGCCATACCTTTGACAAGCTTGACATCCTTTAGCATATTTTATGCATTCATTAAATGAATTCGGCCAAAAATAACCGTATCGTCTTATAAGCCATCTCATTTTTATGCCGGCTTGGTGTGCGCCGCATATTCCTTCATGAACTTCGGCCATAACCTGCATTGCTTTTTCTTGTGATATGCAGAGTAGTAATAGGCCGTCAGGGCTCCTTTTATACAATTCGTCATTTAACAAAACAAAATTCAACGAAAGCCTTTTAATTTTGATGTCAGTCTCTTTGGTCGGATCTTTTAAATACTCAACGATAGGAAATCTCCAATCATTGTGAGTAATATCTAAATTCATTATTCCGTGGTCGACTAAAAATAGAATTGAAGATTCAACTCTTTTTTCAATGGTGACCATCTTTTTGAATATTCCTAATGGAATTTTGAAACCTGAGGCTATTTGGGCCATTTCATTGGCCTCGTTATTTTCACTTCTTGGAATAAATTGCATTTCAACCTCTATAAATCGGTCAATTAGATCTTTGGCTTTGTAATAATACTTGATTAGGGACTCACTTAAACATTTATATTCCCCTGTTAGTTGTTTAATAACAAGTTGGGAGTCCCCTTTAATTTTTACAGCCACTACCCTTAAATCAAGTAAAATCTCGAGGCCTATAATTAATGCTTCATATTCGGCCTGATTATTTGAGCATTCGAAATCCAATTTAAGGGAAAAACAAGTTACCTTTTTTGTAGGCGAAATGATAATAATTCCTGCTCCAGCACTTTCCTCCGTTCTTGAACCATCAAAAGTCAGGGTCCAAGGTGCCAAACCAATATTACCAATCTCAATACATGGAAATATTTCTGGCTCAAGATCGATATTAGGATGATCAGCTAAGAAATCGGCCAACGCCTGGCCTTTTATTGCCTTTTGAGGGACATATATTAGTCTGAATTCAATCAACACTAAAGTCCATTTGGCGATTCTTCCTCTCACAATCGGTCTATTAAGCATGTATTTAATAACATCGGTCTGAGAGATAATATAGACTTCGAAAGGAATCATATAATACCTTAATTTAATACAAGCAAAATATAAAGAGAAGCATAGCTTCTCAACCGCATTGTATCTTATTTCTAAATTGTTCAAAGATTTACTTAAATAAAATACGGCTTGTTCGAAGCCGTTTTCTTTGTCCTGGGCCAACATAGCACCCAATGAGCTTTCCGAGGCCGATATGTATAATTTGAGCGGCTTCCCTTTTATTGGCGGCATTAAGACAGGTGGTTTGAATAGATATTCCTTTATCTTTTCGAAGGCTTCCTGGTGATGTTTTTCCCACACGAAATCATCCTCTGACCGAATCTTTAACAGGGGTGAGAATGCTCTGGTTTTGCCTGCACAATTAGAAATAAAACGGCGCAAGAAATTAATTTGGCCGAGGAATCTTTGTAACTCTTTCTTATTAGATGGAGCATTAGCATTTTGAATGGCCTTGGTTTTATTGATATCGACCTCAATACCTTTTTGGTGGACTAGAAATCCTAAAAAATTACCGGCCGACACGCCGAATGCACATTTTAAAGGATTCATCTTCAATTTGTGTTTTCTCATCTTTTCAAAAGACCTTTTAAGATTCAAGAGATGTGTTTCCATATTGGTCGATTTGACCACTACATCATCCACGTAAACCTCCATGAATTCTCCAATGAATTCATGGAAAATAACATCCATTGCTTTTTGATAGGTCGACCCAGCGTTAATTAGTCCAAAAGGCATGACTACCCATTCAAAAGTACCAATATTACCAGGACACCTAAAGGCGGTCTTGGATATATCTTCTTCGGCTATAAAGATTTGATTATAACCGGAATGGCCGTCCATAAAGGACAACATTTGATATCCTGTGACCGAATCAACCAGCATATCGACTACTGGCATAGGGTACTCGTCTTTGGGAGAGGCTTTATTAAGGTCTCTGAAATCAATGCATACCCTAAGTTTCCCATTTTTCTTTATTACTGGGACTATATTCGATATCCAGTCCGCATATTGGGCAGGCCGTATAAATTTGGCCTTGAGTAATCTATCAATTTCCTCCTTGACCTTTGAATGGATTTGTGGGGCCATTCTTCTTGGTGGTTGTTTATATGGCCTAAATCCTTTTTTGATTGGTAGTTTATGCTCGACTAAAGATCGGTCAAGGCCTGGCATCTCATCGTAATCCCAAGCAAAGCAATCTCTATATTCTTTTAATAAGTCAATCAATAGGATTTTATCTTTTTCTGGCAGGCTTTGATTAACATATATCGGCCTATTTTCTCCTAGAGAAACTTCTTGTAATGGATCTTTAACTTCGGCCGCTTCGTCATTAAGTCTTCTTGGCTCAAGATTTAAATCTTGCCATGTAATTTCATCGATGTTTTCATCGACGCAGTCAGCTAAACTAGCTGACATATTTCTGGTGGCTTCAGATTCGATCAAGTACGCTGTAATCCGAGCCAAAGTTTCTTTGCATTTTTCTTTTGTCGTCTGATCCATGAATAACTTTGGGAAAATTAATTTAGGCTATCTACGTCCAGAGAGGATGTAGCGACCTTGGTCGGTCGGCCATATTTATCTACACCGGAGAATTGTAGTGGCATAGCTCCAAAATTATATAATTTTGACTCAACAACATTAGTTGGAATCGGGAAAGGATTATTGTCCGCTTCAATTAATTCGGCCTTACAATCCTTCCACATGATTAACATTTGATGCAAAGAAGAGGGGACACACATATTAGCATGTATCCAATCCCTTCCCAGCAAAGCATTATAGTTGGCCTCTGAGTCCATTACGAAGAATGCTGTTAATCTAGATGTACTGCCAACTGCTACTTCTATAGGAGTTATTCCTAATGGCTGTACTGGGCTACCAGTAAAACTAGCAAGCGAAATTTCGGCCGGTAGAAGATCGGCCTTTGTTTTCCCTAATCTCTTGAACACGGAAGTTGGTAAAATATTGACTGAAGCCCCATTATCAATCAGGACTTTAGAAATTGGTTTTCCGTTGAAATTAGCTTTTATATACAGTGGTCGAAGATGTTTAGTCATATTACTTGCCGGTTTTGGGAAACAGATCCCACCGCAAGTCATACATAATTGTTGTTCGACCAAAGATTCTGGTCGACTATCATTTGAAGATAAACAAATGGTTAATCGGCCATCTATTTTAACATCTATATCATCTTCTAGATATTTTGGTTGGTCTTGTTTTGCTTGAAATTCATGAGGGAGAGTGAAGACCATATTTACCTGAGTCTCAATTGGCAATGTCCCGAATTGGATGAAATGTTCTCCAGGTTGCCTCTGATTGTCTTTTTCTTCTTTTCGACCACCAGGTTCTACCTTGCCCCCTTTGTTGTTATCAGCCCGAACCCACTTGTTCTGGCCAATTCTGATACCTCCTGTTCGTGCTAGAATTTGCTTTCTCTGTTCTGCAAATCTCCTCTGTGCACGCCTCAATTGGGTTTTGGTTAATTCGGTCTCCCTGTACTGAGGGAACTTAGGATGTCTAACTTGCAACCATTTGTTGTTAGGCTGTGTCTGTGGAGGTTTGATCATTCTAGGTCGAGGAGATATTTCCATTTTCGCCCCAGGGGATGGTGGCTTTTCTCTATTTCCTTTGGCCATCCAGGCCTGAGGGGGTTTTTCAGCCTTATTTTTTGGGGATGGCAGCTTCTCTTTGGAGTGAACCTTCTTTTCGGGTGGAGACTTGTCGGTCTTGCTTCCTGATGATGTTCCTTTTTTGTCGCCGGTATTGCTTGATCCGGCATCCTCAAGTAGCAAGTCGTTTTTCAGAGATACTTTAAAACTCATTCCTCGGGGGCTGAAGGCCCTCTTGACCTCTCTGGACCCAATTTTGCCTTTATGGTCCTGGGCTTGGAACTCAAAATCCGGCTTGTAATCTCCCATTAATGGCCGACGGCGTTTGTTTTCAATGATAGTTCGTTCGACCACATGTGTAGCATTGGCGAAATGCGATTGCTGCTTTGGCCTAGCTAACTCCATGAAGCATCTTCCACAATGGACTGGATATCCATTGATTAGGCTATATTGCTGGAGTGATTGTTTCGACCATTTCCTATATTTGTGATAGGTACCTGTAAAAGCATAATCTGCCGGATTCGGCTCCTTCCTCGTGATGTTGAGTTTCCTCATGGCCGGTTGCTTATGAGATTCGGCCTCCACGCGATTGTCCGAGGTGATTTTTCCTTTCCCTTTTTCTTTAGCCGCGTCTGGTGTTGGTGGGGCGGCCACTTGCTTTTTTGACTCCTGCGTATACAGCATGTTAATAGAAAACTCTGGAGGGAAAGGATCATCCTCGTCAATTACATTCACATTTTTATCGGTTTCACTGAACTTCAACTTTTGTTCACCGATTGATTTTTGGATTGCATCTCTCAGAACGATGCAATTGTTTGTATTATGCGACCATAAGTCATGCCATTTACAATATTTTTTATTTTTTATCTCATCTCTTGATGGTATGACATGGTTTTCAGGTAACTTTATCTGTCGATCTTTGAGTAGAAAGTCAAAGATCTGTTCTGTTTTTGTCACGTCAAAATCATATTTTTTCTCTTTATAATTACTGCTATTCGGCCTCTTTTGACCGTTTGATTTTGATTCCGTAACATCTGATTTAGCCCGTACTAGGGCTTTGCATGAATATGGCCTTGTTAGAGCTAACTCGGCCAAGGCGACTTCATTTTCCTGGTCTTCCTCGTCATCATAGGTGACCTCAAGGTACCCAGTATCTCTGTTTTGGTTCCTATAGTAGGTCCCTCTAGAGGATACCTTCCTCTGGTTTTCTTCTTCAAGAATCTTTTCATATCTAGAAACTGATGATAAGAGGTGTCCTAGGTCGATGAATTCTTGACCCACAAATCTTTTTCTATTCTCAATATTAAGGCCACCCATTACCATTTTTACACAATCAGATTGTGATAGGGTGGCCCTACATTTATTCTCTGCAGTACGGAATCTAGAGATAAATATCTCTATTTTCTCTCCTGGCTCTTGATACATGCGAGCCAAATCTCCGACCGTAACTTCGGCCTCTGCTCTATAGAACCTAAGATGGAATATACGTTCCAATTCCTGCCAAGTTGTTATTGACCCTGGTGGCAAGTTTACATACCAATCAAAGGCCGAACCAGTCAAGGAATTAGAAAATAGCCTTAGTTTGAGGAAGCTATTGGCCGCAGCTATCCCACATTGGGTAGTGAATCGGCCAACATGTTCGTAGGTGGATTGTTTGTTATCTCCCGAAAATAATGAGAAGTCTGGAACTTTGTACTGTCTCGGGAACTCGTATAGTTGGTCGATATAATCCGGATATGGTTTGCAATACGCGGTCCTGACATTAGGACTACATAGACCACCCATTTGTTCTCTAATTATTTCGGTGACCTCATCCCTGTTAAGGTAAGGCCGATTTGGATGAACTGGTTCAAACATATTTCCACCTAGCTGATTTCCTAAGGGATATTCGGCCATATTTTGTTGGCCGTACATTTGATGAACATGGGGTATAGGCATGGGATTGTGTGGAGTTTGGACTTGGGGGTATGCCTGTGTGTATTGCCCACTATTCTCTATAGGCCCCATCGGGACATTTTGGACTGGGGAACTGAAATTCGGTTGCCCCCCAGTATTCGTTGCTTGGGTTTGGCCAAACGTCTGTTGCCCCCCAGGTATTGGGGAACTTGTAATGTTATTCGGTGCATAATTCATAGGAACTTCCTTCGTTCCACTTGGGCCAATATGTGGCCTATACACAGGATTATTGTAAGTCGTGTGTATGGGGGTATTGAACATTTGGTTTTGGTTGATATTGCCCATTTGACTTACTGGTTCAAAATTTGTGTTCGGCCTTTGTTGTATTTTAACTTGGCCGTACTGCAAATTCTGATTGTCTGCCAGGTCTGTATTACGGCCTCTGTTTCTAACACTTGAGGCCGAGTCTTGATTCATTGCAGGACCGAGTTTTTCGGTCATAAAATCCATTACTCTGTCCATATTCGATTTCAAACCACTGGCCACCATTTGGTTAGACTCTGTGAAAGCCTTTAAAATGTGGGCCATTTGGGACATCATTGCTTGGCTTTGCTCATGCATTTTCTCATCAAAATGCATCCTGCATGCGGCTAAAACATTATTAGCCATAGCCTGTTCTTGGGTTTCTCTAAATTCCTCAAGTCTTGCTTGAGTACTTGAGGCGGTATCATCAGGTGAGTCAGATGCCTCTACACTCTCCTTGGCTTTATCTCTCATGTTATCTTTCTTAGGAGCCATAGAAACAGATTATTTTAACACTCAGGGTCCCACCGGGCGTGCCAAAAATGTTGGCTTCAAACCGGTTCTCTAGAGAGATGTGTGTGAAGT
>JAESVK010069067.1:0-12399 GCA_017140935.1 Hamamelis virginiana
CTCTCCCTAGATATACTTGCAGTGACCTTGTGCAATAGATGAAAACTTGTTATGATCATAAAAAATTCGAAGAAAGATTGGCTATTCCAATGGTTTTAATATTTGTGAAATTTGTAACACCTATGACTGAACTTTCATAATCTATACAGAACAATGAATCCATGGTATGTCACCGTGTTATGCTATTGGGATGGGGAGACAAAAATGGGGCCCGAAGGCATTCAATATGAGGGTCCTCCGCCTAGAGCACTAAGAGTTTTTGAAAATATCAAGTTGTCTGAGTTGAAGGACCAGATGCATGATATTACAGGGTGGGACAGACAAGAATACGAAATAGAAATAACTGGTAGATTTCTCGTGGCGAACAACCCCAAAAAGTTCATTGCGTTGCCTCTTATTGACGATCGTTCAATTATTGCTATGTTTAGTATGATAAATGAGGATATGTGAGTTGCTGAGCTTTACTTGGGGAAAAACTTATATGCAGTAGGGTCCCATCGACGCTCTAATATGATAGATTTGGATGTGTGCACAATTGCTCCATCATATGAACAATGCAGTCAATCAAATTATCAATATGGTACAGCCGGTGGGAGTAGCTCTATGATAGCATGAGGTGCAGTCAATTTGAATATAATGCCTGAGATGGTAGAGAACGAGGACTTTGATCCTATCTTAGTGAATGCCAGTGCGAACAACAATGTTATCGATGAAGACGAAGATGGGGAGGATATCGAGGAGGGCGACGATATTGAACTTGATGGGGATAAGGAAGTTGAGGAGGGCGATGGTGGACTTTCAAGTAGCATGTATGAGCAGGCACCTGCTCCACAATTTGATGATTCACGGTATACGAATGATGCTGTTTTTAGCCAATGGCCTGATGAAGATCCGCGTTTGGGGGCAGGTGAGAGCTTGTATGTTGGTCGGATTTTCAACAACAAGAAAGAAGTTCAGGATGCTGTCAAACTGTTTCATGTAAAGGCAAATCAGGAGTTTAGAGTTGTGAAATCAACTCCCGATTTACTAGCATTGAAGTGCAAGTTTCCAGAATGCCGTTGGCGCATGCGTGCCTCAACTCATGGTGTGGGTTCACACTTTGAATTGGTCACGCTGCGTGGGCCCATACATGTCTCAATCTTATTGGCGGCCGTGGGCATGCCCAATTGGATTCATCTTTTATTGCCCAACACATTTTTGAAGTTGTTAAGAAAGATTTGAAGTTGAGTGTACCTGCCATAGTAGCTATTATTCAGCAGGCTTATCAATATGAAATCTCATATAGAAAAGCTTGGTATGCTAAACAAAAGGTGATCGAGCGATTGTTTGGGACATGGGAAGAATCTTGCAAAGAATTGCCAGCATACATGGGAGCATTACAACAGTCAAACCTTGGGACTGTTGTTGTATGGAATAAGGTGCCTGTCGAAAATGGGAGCTGCGAGATGTTGCAGTGTGTATTTTGGGCATTCAAGCTATCCATTGATGGATTTAAACATTGTCGTCCTCTCATTAGTATTGACGGTATATTCTTGTACGGAAAATACAAGGGGACAATTTTGATTGCAGTTGCCGTCGACGCCAATGATCAGCTATTCCCTCTTGCATATGGCTATACAGAAAGTGAAAATAACAGCAGTTGGGCATGGTTTATGTCCTGTATTAGGC
Source organism: Hamamelis virginiana (assembly GCA_017140935.1). Lineage (NCBI taxonomy): Eukaryota > Viridiplantae > Streptophyta > Magnoliopsida > Saxifragales > Hamamelidaceae > Hamamelis > Hamamelis virginiana. Next base: position 1,669 of record JAESVK010069067.1, read on the forward strand.
AATATGTGACACGGCGGGAAGGAATTTGCGTGATATCTGATCGCCATATAGGCATAATGAACGCAATGCATCATGATAGACTTGGATGGAATGAGCCGCACGCCTACCATCGATACTGCATAAGACATTTGGTCAGTAATTTCAATACTGTTTTTAAAAACAAACGATTAAAAAAGCATATTGAGGAAATGACCAGGCAACATCAACCGCGTAAGTTTAACAGGATGCTTGCTGAAATTGAGCATGTTCAAAATGAAGCTGTTAAACAATGGTTGGATCAGATTCCTCTGGAGTCTTGGGCATTGTGTCATGATGGGGGCCGGCGGTATGGGTTTATGACAACCAATATGTCCGAGATATTCAAAAGCGTTCTAAAAAATGGCCGTTTTCTTCCTATCACTGCATTTGTTCAACTCACCTTTTATAGATCAGCTAGATATTTTGCAAAACGCCGTGAATTGGGGGATGAACGTACTGCTTTGGTGGGCTCCAGAGGTTTAACCCCTAATGCTCAATTGAGACTTCAATCAAATGGACTTAAAGCTGGTGGACACAAAGTTAAGCTTTTCCATCACAGGCTTGGTCACTTTGAAGTTGAAACGGCGGTTCGTAGGTATCAAGATAGGATCAAGGGTGGCTTTAAGCACTTCGTTGACTTGGAGAGTAAGACATGCACTTGTACGAAATTGACACTCTACCACTTTCCATGTTCCCATGTATTGGTTGCATGTGCTGATAGAAATTTAAGTTGGAGTCCTTATATCAGAGAATTTTATAAGATGAGCAAATATGTTTTAACTTGGGCACCTATATTCCAACATGTACCTGCCAAGGAAGTTCGTCCAATGTACCAAGGGCCAATGTTGATTATGGATGGTTCTAGGATGAGACAAAAAAAAGGCCGACCGAAATCAACGCGCTTTCATAATGAAATGGATGCTAGGGAAAGCCAAGGAACCGTTATGTGCACCATTTGCAAGCAGAGTGGCCACAATAGGAGGACATGTCCAAGCAAAAATTCTAGCAATTAAATTATGTAACTTTTGATATGTCTTGTAATTTACAATATTGGAATATTAATGTATGTTTGCTTATATTTCTCCTTAATCTTATAATTTCATATATAACATTGTATTTTTTTTTCTCTACCAGGATATTTGCTTGTTACTTGCAGTAAATTCACATGTTACTTGTGATCTTGATTGATTTAATATTACAGATAGTGTAAGAAACGAATGGCTCGAACACGAGGTGGTAGAGCGAGACCTCCTCGTCAGTTACTGGGTATTGAGCCCGGTTCTGATTCTTTGGACGTTCTTCATTTGCAACGGTCTCACCGCTCAGAGGTCGTATGGATTGGTGAGGTAAGATTACTTATATTACGTATCATATTAACTCCATCTAGTATCATATTAAATCCATTTAGATAATAATTAAGGTACATTCTTGTACAGGTTGATCACATCTTACAGTGTCGACATCACCATGTATGGAGACTTCATGACAGGGTTCGACCATTAATACAGGCGGCTGGGTTCTATGGATTATGTCAGATTGGGCATGTATCATTAGATTGGCCATTGATTACATCCTTAGTCGAGCGCTGGCGATAAGAGACACATACTTTCCACCTACCTGTAGGTGAGATGACGATTTCACTACAGGATGTAGCTTTACTTCTTGGGCTACGTATCGATGGCCTTGTCGTTACAGGCAATAGCCAGCATCACGAGGAGTGGCCTGTTTTGTGTGAGCACCTATTGGGTCTTAGACCAAATGCTGCTGACATATCTGGATTTTCCCTCAAGCTACGATGGTTATCAGCCAACTTCAGTGCATTCCCGGATCAGCTAGAGGGACACATAGACTTAGATGCGATCACGGCCTTCCATGCTAGGGCCTACATTTTATATTTATTTGGGGGCGGTGTTATTCCCAGATACATCAGGGGACACAGTTCCTTTGATGTTCCTACCATTACTGACCGATCTCTAGCGGACGAGTATATACAGTTGGGGCAGTGCCACGCTTGCACATCTATACAGGGCCTTGTGTAGAGCGTGTCAGCTATCAATGAAGCAGATAGGTGGTAACTTGCTCTTACTGCAGGTTTGTGGCTTAACACTATGCATTTAAGTTAGTTATATTTGTTACTTAAAATTAATAGTGGATATCTTTTTTTAGTTATGGCCATGGGAGCGGTTACATATTGACCGTCCTCAACTACGACGAGGTCAAGGGCCACCTGCGGTGGATGCTGTGTTGGTTGGTGGAGCAGGTGATGAGGTGGAGCCAGAGATAGTCGCTGAAGATGTAGCCGTGCATCCGGATCCAGCAAACAGACCTCCATTAGGAGCTAGGTATATATACTTTGTTTTGAAATGTAAATTGATTTACCATCGAATTTAATTTAATAATAATGTGTATGTGTTGTGCTAGGTGGCTGCAGCAGAGGACATATGTGGAAAACCCAACTGGGGTCTTAAAGTTCTATCTGGATCAGTTGGATCAACAGGCTGCTCATCAGGTAATATTCACTGTTGTATGTTTATAAGTCATACTCCAAAACGATTTTCATTTTCCAAATAGGCTTTTTGTTCAATCTAAATTTTATATGCTTTCTGGACATTTATAAACAGTTTATCTGGAACCATATACCAATGCTCGCTTGTTGATAGTTCCACCGATTTGTCTTGAGGGCCAGCATTTGTGGAGATCTTGGGTTCCCTTAATATGCTTTGCATTTGTTGAGTTCCATCTCCCTGTTAGAGTGATGAGACAGTTTGGGTTGGCTCAGCATATTCCGGACCCATGTGACACTCTAGAGAGGTTGCACGCAGTAGATAGACGTAGGCGAGGTAACACAGACTGGCTTTCTACACACATCGACCATGCTGTGTTATGGAATAGTCGAGCGGACCACATTGTCGTACAGCGTACTGATGCTCCAGATGCGACAGAGATTTATATGGCATGGTATGAGTCCATCACTCGTCGGAGGATTGGACCTCCGACTCAGCTGCCACCACAGCCACCTCCGATGCAGTATGAGCCATCGGGATCCAGGACTCATGCATTGGTAGGCCATGGACGTGACTATTCGTATGAAACTTATATTTGGATTATAAAATGTCTAATTGTATATTGAAACACCTCTTCTATATGTTTCAGGTTACCACTATGATCGCCGTTGCCAAACGTACGTTGTGCTACAGCGTTGCATCACAACATTGATAACTATGCACGTGCCGCATTTGAGGAGGTGATGGGTATGTGCACAACCACAATAGATCATGTTGGGGAGCACGATCGTTTGGATAGAGAATTAGCCATGCATGATGTTGCAGATCGAGGCAGAGGTGGTCGAGCAAGGGTTAGAAGTCGTCGAAGCGGTAGACGAGGGGGTGGACGTATACCTGCAGCTGCAGCACCAGCTGATGATTTCACTATTGGTCCCTCACAACTGACACAGTTAGGCACAGGATCAAATGCAAGACGTGAGGATGATGCTGAACCGTCGCATCGAAATAAAAGAAGGGCGTCGAGGAATTGATGTATTTCTAGTATATTATGCGATCTGTGCATCTATATATATATATATACTGTGTAAATGTTTAACTATTTCACTTTTAGGACGTTTGAGTTGTACTTTTAGAGCTATTGCATTTACAGAAGACATGGCCATGTGTTATTTTTTATTGTATTTAGGACGTTTAGGGAGGTGGGTGTGCAATATTCGTTGGGATTATGGATTGTGGCTTGTGTATGATTTGTGGATTGTTTTGTGACTTGAATGTATACAAAATTGTATTAGGGATATGTATGAAGGAATTATGGTCTAAAGAGGGGGAATGGCAAAAAAAAAAAAAAAATTCCTTCTAAAACCGCTGTTTGAAACAGCGGTTCTTATGTGACCCTCCCGGCCTTTTCTGCAGGTTTGAAGACCCGAGAGGTGCTATAAAGAACCGCTGTTTCTTTATTAGAAAATATGAATAAACCGCTGTTTGAAACAACGGTTCTTTATAGCACCTCTCGGGTCTTCAAACCTGCAGAGAAGGCCGGGAGGGTCACATAAGAACCGCTATTTCAAACAGCAGTTTATTTATATTTCAAATAACCGCTGTTTCTAACAGCGATTTATTGGGTTTGACCGAGTCAGAGGGTCACTCTTGTATATATTTTCTAATGGAGGTCAGAGTTGTATATATTTATTTTTAAAAGGTCGTTTTTTAAAAAAAAAACTCTATTTAAGAAGCAGAGAACGGCATAGAGTATTAATTGCTTGATATGGTATTATGAACTTTTACTAAAAATAAATGTCATGCCTGTCATTACACTTTGTGATCCACCATTACTAAGAGGATATTCCATGTGAAGCCTTTTCTGGTGCTATCATTCACTCTTAGGATATATTTATTTGGAAACTCTGGAAATCAGATCAATCTAGTCTTCTATTAATAATATTAGGTGCACTTAATGCATCTTGCATCAGATGCCCTCCTTTACAGCCACCTGTGATGAAAATTTTTAAAAACTGACCGTTGGATTAGATACTCCTATAATGTATGTCATGTCTGCCAAAAATCACAGTGATCCAATGGTTGGTATCTTAGAAATTGATTGCTAAAAAATGATAACATTTTACCCCTCCCTATGCTCTAGTTCCGCCATTGTCTGTCGTTTTCTTCGGTGGTTTCCTAAATTTGTTTTTCATTTTTTTGAACAATTTCACTTTACTTAGGCTGATCATATCCGCTGATGTGTAAGACACACATCATCTGCCATGTCAGGGTGGTTAGGCTTTCAGGTTAAAATTCCTGGTTGTATAGCATTTTCCTTATTTATATATAAAGTCTATTTTCAAGATGAGTCGACCGTAACCTAAAATTGAATTAGGTTCAATCGTTTCTCCAGTTTCTTAATTTGGGATAAGACCAAGCCCTCTAAAAACTAAAGTAGATCAATCTAAAAGTTTGGATTGATAAATTCAACTCTCGATTGATTTTCACCGAAACAACATAATTAGTGTATCACTTTTTATCGATGACTATTTTTTCTTTTTATCAGCCAAGAACAAGTTTTATTAAATAATAGATTTTTTCCTATGAGTACTATTGCATTTTCTCAGTTGTAAAAGGACTCGTCCTTTATTCCATATATCTAGGGCTGCAAACGAGTTGAGCCAAGCCGAGCTTTGGGTTGCTCAAGCTTGATTATTTAAATTCGAGCCAAGCTCGAGTCTAAGTTAAACGAGTCGAACTTTGGTATGTTTGAGCTTGGCTTGTTTACTATCGAGCCTGTTTGCGAGCTATTCAAGAACAACTTCATTAATTTGAAACCTTAAATTACAATAAGGAAAAGTTAAAAATTAATGTAGAAAGCTTAAAAAATGACTTCTATATACTTGGTTTGTATTGGAAATAAAAAATTCAAGCCAAAAAAATAAAATTGTGAATATGCTGAGCTTATTCAAGCCTAAATTATAATTTTTTTATGAATCTAAACACAAGTTTTTAGTAAGCTTGTTCACGAACACAAATGAGCTGAGGCTAGCTAGGTGTTCTTGATTTTGGCTTGTTTATTAAATGAGCCTAAATTTAAGGCTTGGGCTTGACTTGTTAACTAAATAAACAAACTCGAGCCGAACCTTTATCGAACGCGTTTGCAAGCCGCTCTTGAGCGGCTCGGCTTATTTGCGGCCTGGCTCATTTGCGGCCCTAAATTTCCATCTAGTACGTGGATTTCCCACTCTACTCCAAAAGAGTTATAGCTTGTATATATATGATATATAGTTTTTCCATAATTGTATGATATTTGCACAAGTTGTTTTATAGTGTTATTAATTTGATGCATGGGAAGACCTTCATGTATCCCTTCCAAAAAAAATACTGCAATAAATAAATTTCTCTTAATTTCACCAGATTATAACCAAGTTTGCACTACCTACGTGCCTTATTTATTGCCCAAGGTAGGTATTGTTTCCCCTCGTCTAGAAGATGAATTGGAAATTTCAAACTTATGGAAATGTTAATAAGGTGCACCATCACGTGATTTTTATAGGATCAGTCACAAAACAAATTTTGCAAAATTGATCATTGGATTAGATACCCATGCCATCTCGTTCATGTCAAGCCTACCAAAAATCATAATAATATTTCCAATGGTCGGTTTTTGAAATATGTCACTCTGACTTTTTTATTCCTTAATATCTCACCATTTTTTCACAGCAAATTTTTTCATAAACCAACTATTGGATCATTGTGATTTTATGGTCCTGAGTTTTCAAATTCTTTCATGTATTTATAATGTTAAAAAAATTCTTGGATGTAGTGATAAAATACTTTTGTGGGGCGTTAAAAATATACAAACTTTTTTGTGAACATAGCTGATAATTAAGATCGAGCACCAATTTAGCATTCCTTTCGACAAAAATAAATAAATATATAAAGGGGTGACTACCAAGAAATCCCTCAAATCTCTCAGGTATATCGAGAGGTCCACAGTGAAAACATTTTGTACAAAAAGACGAAACTGTCCTAAACACAGTGAAAACACCTCGTGCAGTAAAACAACCCCGGCCACACAGTAAAAACACTCACCACAGTGAACATACCCAACATTTTGGATGTGTTTTGCTTGTCCATTTTTTTTTTTTTTTAGGTTTCAAAGCATTTTGAGTGTTTTCATTGTCTGTTTTTTAGAATTTTCACTGTCCTCTTTTATTATTATTGAGTTTCAAAGCATTTTGAGTGTTTTTACTATCATTTTTTTAGTGTTTTCACGGTCTTTTTTTTATTGGTTGAGTTTTCAAAGCATTTTGAGTGTTTTTACTGTCCGTTTTTTTAGTGTTTTCGAGTGTCATTGAGTTGTTAATTTTGTATTTTACTGAAAGTAGTCTCTGATTGCATTAAATTCAATGCGGAGAAGTGTGATGTGATCTTTTTACTGAGGATTGGATCCCAAATCAGTCAGGTCCAGTTTACACTAACGAGAGCTGCCAATTCATTGAAAGTCGTCAGAATTGTATGAAGAATGGACGGCCTGATACAAGGTATCTTTACTGGCCGGAGTTGGAGACCACGGGATTGAGTGTTGCCCCGGTTCAATGTAGAGAAGTTTCTTGAGCTGATGAGGAATAAGGCAAGGGCATTGATTGGCGATTCGATATATATCTCGCAACCATGTGCAGTCATTGCTTTGCATGCTCTCACAGGTATGAATTAGGATTGTTATTGCAAAAAGTGAACATTCGCTAAAGAGGAGAGAGAAAGAGGGGAATGATGAGGACAGGGGTGGAGCGAGGATTTTATTCTTGGGGCTGCCAAAATTTAAAAATGAAAATTTTAAAAGTTAGGCATGGAAAGTATATTAAGATTTAAGATTAAGTTTTCTTTAGAAAAATAAAATTAGTTTTTTTTCGGTACAATAAAAACTAATATCTATTTAGGTTTAATAAAATATAGACAAAATATATTATGTATAAAAATATTTTAAATTTAAGGTTGGGTGTGGGGGGTGCCATCTTCATTTCTAAGGCACATAATATATAAAAATAATACAATTTTTACAATATTATATAAATTATATAAAAGGTTTTCTAAAAGCCAAGGGATGCCATGGCACCCCTTAGGGAATATGTGGCTCCGCCATTGGATGAGGAAGACGTGGAAGAAAGAGGAAAGAGAAAGATTACCGTTGAGGAAAAAATGTGAAATCTCACCGTGTCTCTCGTGCTAGCTAGTTAAGAGCGAGAAAAAGGAAAATTAAAGGCTAACATATATTAAAAGAACACGGATATTTTAGATTTAAAATATGTATATATTTTCATTATTGACAACTAATATGGTGTTGACCTAGTTGTTAAAGCGTTATAGAATATTTTCATTGGTTTTCATTTCAAACTTTCGTACAAGCAAGTTGACCCTAAGTATTGAATGCCACGTGCAAATTAAAATATCATTTTTTTTATACATTTTAAACCTACTTACTTTGCCACTTCATTAATGCAATGGTATTTTAAATATATTATGTTGAGCTGTAAATAGCTTGTGAGTTTAGGAAGGGGCCTCGAGGAACTGCTTCCCTATGGTGGAGCTGGTCTGCACGTTGGGGAGCTCAAGATACCCCGGTGTGGGGCCTGCCAAAAACCCTCCGACGACCAAGTTAGTTGAGATATCGAAGTCAGAACTGAATTGATAACTGGGAAGTAAATTGGAGCTGTTCTCTTAGTACCTGATGTCTTGTGTGTCGTCTCCTCCTCTTCTTCTTGATATATATACCATTCAGAGGAGGTTTCTTACCTCGAATTTAGGTCCACCGCCCTGGCGAACTGGGATCTTCCCTTATCTTCGAGAAGGTTCTTTTGTCCTTGATTGATAGGGGCGGTTCCCTTTACCTCGAGTGCTCCTTAGGTCGGTTAGTGAAGAATCTTTTACTACCGACGGAAGAAGACGAGGGTTCTGCTGCTGTTGCATTTATGGGAGCATCTCTGCTCCTGACTGCTTTTCAGATATGGCTTTCCAGCTGTTTATCCTTATCTTTCGAGGACCTGCGCAGCTCCACCTGGTGCCTCTGCACATTAATGGTCATAAATGTCATTAATGACCATTCTTGCAGGCGGCTGAGAACGTGGGCGACGGGACTTCTTGTCTCCTCGCTGGACGCGACGTGGGCTAACCGCCTCTGGAGCTGGTTCATGAGTAACTAGTGGTGAGTGGTGGGGTCCATTACTCTTCTAACAAAGGAAATGGTGCCTTCCGCCTGGTTAGGACTGAACGGGGAGGTGCCACGTGGCGGTCTTTGTGAAACGAGTCTGGGTAACCAAATGGGCGTGCGGATTTGGGCTCCCACATTGCCCCCCTTTTCCTTTTCCCGCCCAATCGTGGGAGGGAATAGGAAAAGCCAGAATCTTTAAATATCGTCTCTTCCATACCTTTTCCGGCAGTTTTTTCTCAAAGTTTTTGCAATCTTCTCGCCTCTTCTTCTGCTTGCAAAGATTTCTCGGCGATGGCTTCTGGTTTCTCAGTTGAACAGTTCTGCCGCGATTATGACATCCCAGAGGGAGTCACCGTTTGGGAGGCGACAGAGGAGGACATGGTGACTATGAGGCTGGGGTCGCCGGATTTCATCCTCCTGTGCCCTTCTTACTTCGCCGCCGGTCTGCGAATCCCTTTCCCTCCTCTAATCCGAAGAGTTCTTGCCCATTTTCGCGTGGCTCCTACTCAGACAAACCCCAACTTTTACCGGATTCTGTGTTCCATTATGGCTTTGAACAAGCTGGCCGGGGTGAACTTGGATCTACTAGAGATCCTTCATTGCTACTCTTTCAAGAAGGCTGGTGGTAATGACACTTTCTACTTATCCTCTCGCCCTGACTGGGCTTTGGTTCATGACATTCCTTTTCATGACAAGGAATGGGACAAGATGTACTTGGCCTTTTCTGGCGAATGGGAATTTGGTCCTATTCCTGATTCGGAACGTCTTTATCAGGTCCCCAGAAGATGGGGAGCTCCAGGTAGATGTCAATCATAAGTTTATTTTTTGCGTTCATATGTGCTTTCCTTTTTTCCTGATTTTAGTCATGCTGAGACACTCCTTCGTTTCTTCAGATAAAGAAGCAAAGAGCAGATACGATCTCAGTGGCCCACAGTTGGCTGGGGTCTTCAAGGCTCTAAAATACGCCCGGCGTGAGTGGGAATTCCTGCTGGAAGCTTATCTTAGAGATTGGAAACTTTCCAGGGTTCCTAGTTCCATCCCCGTTCCGTCTGTCACCCTTGCTGATCCAGCTCCGTCTTCGTCCACTCCTGTGAAGGACAAGGGAGTTGATGTGGAGGAAGAAAGTGACAAGGAGGAAGTGGAAATCATCTCTTCCACCCCAGCAACCATTCCAACAGTGGGTTCTTCCTCTGAGGAGTTGGTTTTAACAAAACCTGAATTGCCTATGCACCTGAGGCTGCGTCGTCCTCGTGCGGCCTCTGCAGCAGTCCCTCCCTCTATAAAGAAGCAAAAAGTTATTGAAGGCAGCCGTGGTGGGCTGGCCAAGAAGTTTGTCTCTAGCAAGCCAAAAATATCTGTGGCGAAGAGAGGTCCTCCAGGGGAGTCATCTGCTCCCGGGGTCTCTCCTGTTCGGAAAGTTATTGCCCCCGTTGTGCATCCAGCTGAGAGATCCTCTTACCTGCGAGGAGATCCTTCAAGCACTGCTGCTCGTTCTTCTGCCCCGGGGCTTTGGAAGCCCAGCTTTGTCATGCAAAGGGGAGCTGTTACTGAGGATGACTCAGCTCTGCGAGATAGCCAAGTGTGTTCGGCTATAGTTCGGGGAGCTGTTCCTCCGAGGGATGCTCGGGAGCTGAAGGACATCCCGGGGTGCAATCTACTCACCACCTTTAACACTTCTGTTGTGTTGGTGAGTTTACTTTTCATTTCGTTTCTTTTGTGGTTCTGTCTTCTTTTCTGATAAGGGTCTTTTCTTTCGGTCTGCAGACCATGCTGAAAGCGTCCGAACTAGGGAGGAGGTTGGAGCAGAAGGAGGCAGACTTGTTGATTCTGCAAGAAAAGAATCGGAGCTTGTCCGAGCTCTTAGTGAATAACTCCAAAAAGTATCAAGAGGCTCAAAGTGCTGCGATGTCAGCAAAGATTGAGCTAGAAAGAGTGAAGGGCACCATGCTCCCTCTCAAGGAAGAGCTCATTGTAAAGGATGGACTGATAGAGGAGCTCAAGAAAGCTTTGGATGGA
>JAESVK010069068.1:0-14674 GCA_017140935.1 Hamamelis virginiana
TGCTTTAATTCTATTTCACTTCATAGAATTTCGTATAATTTCGGGCAGCCATATAATTTTTACGTTTAGAATCGATAATTGGATTCCAATTATCGATAGTGAGAAGTGGCAAGTCTCATATGAGAAACTAATTCCAAATTTAACTTCACAATATTTTTAAATCTAACTTACTTACTTTTTACTTACTTTTCTCCGTCCACCGACAGCACCTGCAAAGTTGAAATTCATTATACAATCTAAACCATTAACATTTGCATTCCTCGGGATTGACGGAGTCGCTCATGAGTGACGTCCCTCAGGATATCCAATTCGATATATTGGATGATGGGCATTGCAACAATCTTTGTTCTCTGGTTGAATCTCAAGGTTCTTTGTATTAATTTATGTTATAATAAAATATTTGTTGTTGCATCAAACATAGCCCAACTGCTAGCCTCTTTACCTTTGGAATCCTACCGACGTTTGATGTGGCTATTATCATGCATATTAAAATGAGGTAGAGAGAGAAATAAGTCATGTACTATGGGTGGTCTGTTTGGATACGAATGTAGAAAATAAGTGTGCATGTGAGTAGCATGTGTTGTTGGACACATGTCACTCAAAGATCCCGCCACATCATTGCAAAGAAGATGCCCCTCCTTAGTCTTAAGGAGGAAAGCATTGTCCCCAAATGAATCTTAAATCTCAAATGAATTTTTACCCTTCATTTATTATTAAGGAAAGAATTTTCCAAAAAAAAAAAAGAAGGGTCGGATCTTCTCCCACATCATTTGAGATATATTTTTAGAATAATTTTTTGGGAAAATTACACTTTTCCCCTGAACTATAAGTCGATTTTACTTTGGCCTCATGTGGTTTCGATTGCAACAATGTGCCCCCTAAACTATTTTAGTGTAACAAATTGCTCCCTTCTGTCAGTTGACCGTTGGTTTGATTGATGGAAAGTCAGTCGCGTGAACGCACATGACTGAATTTCTCCACTCTTAGGAGCAATATGCCATCCATCAAACCCCTACAAAAATAACTATGTACCCGACCCAAATCATGAATACCCTCTCTCTCTCTCCCCAATCTTTATTCTCCGTTGACTTACCCCTAGCCAGCACACCCCAAGTCAAGTCCCTCTTTCTCACGATTTAATAGCTCCAAACATGATCATCTGCACTGCCTATTGAGAGGTGAATCTCAAACATACCCAACTCTCTTGTGTCACAGAAGGAAAACCACCTTAAAAAGATAATCTATAGCTGGAGTCAAACCTATGACAACAAACCTTGTATTTGGAGCAAACAATGTACAAATAGGTTCTAATGGATAGTTTGCATCATTAGCCTTGTGATGCCATAGTTTGTAACCCACATTATAATCTCGAGATGGGTCTTCAAAATCCAAAATAAAGCAAAGAGATGTTGTGTAGACATCTTCAAAATCCAAAATCACCCCCTCTCTCTCTCTCTAATCACTATGCTTTCTCTATTGATCACATTAAAACACACTCACAGCCTACACCTAACACCACACATGGCTAAAGAGGGAGAGTGAAGGAGATGGAGATGATGAAAACGCAAAGTAGAAATTATATATATATATGAGAGAGGACAGTAACAGAGCTTGAAGAATGAAACCGCAAACAATCAGAGGTGGTGGTGGTGGATAGGAAGTTCATATTTTTCCCCTTAAGATTGCTTTGAATCCCAAGCCATCACCATTGATTTCAAGCCTCACGTAAACACCATTTTTTGCGTCACCGAGACCAAAGGCGGTTGTGGACACCCCATTTTTACCAATTATTTCTACCATATGTTCATGCAAATGATTAGCTAGAATAGCTGATCATTTGGTGAGGAATTGGCCTTGTAAAGACCAAATTGCCCAAATTGTCATTTTCTAAGGAAAATGACAATTCATTATTTCATGTGTACATTTGGATTGGAATCAACCCATTTGTATTGCATTTGAATTTTGAGGTGTTTTAGAATATCCCTGTAAATTTTCATAACATTCTGATGAGAGCTCGATAGGTAATTAGGGTTTTTGCGACTTGAAGGGCATTTTCGTCATTTTTCTCGTATAATTTCTGAATGACCTCCGAATTCGAAACGGATTGTTTCATGAGGTTTATATGGATGTGGGGAGTGAATTTGGAGTGCTAATTGAATCTTTGAATGGTTGGGATAGATTCGCCCAAAATCGATCCCATGGGTAAGAATGAGCTGAATTAGGGTTTTGTTCAAATCGACCGTGAATTGATCATTTTCACCAAAATGAAAGATTTTCAAAACATATTTTCAAGTACCAATTTCATATTAAAACCATGTTTTTAGAAGTGGTGCAAGCCTAATTGATCAATTTTACAAAACAAAGAATGGTCATATGACCAATTTTGGCACAACCGGGTCAATTGGCTAGCTTTTTGCTAAAACCCTTTACCATGGTCAAGTATTTTTAACCCAAAAATATTCTAAAAATGTGGAGGATCAAAACACTGTCGTTTTGAGCCTTGAACCATCGAATTTGGATAAGATTTGACCAAAATATGGCCAAAATTTGAAAACCCTAAAATCAGGGAAGAAAAAATTGGAAGTCAGCATGGTGACCGTCCTAGCTAGGACGGCCACCAGCATGGTCGAGCCAATTTTACAATTTTGGCATGTTTGAAACCCTCCCACTTGTTTTGGCCGATTTGACTTGATTTTTTGGGATAAATTCGAACTTGGTTCAGCTTGCAAACCCTAGGAGGAATTGTTCTAAGCCCTAGGATCGTTTTTAGATGATTAAATCCTAACCATTCAAGGTTTTGAACCCTAGCTCTATATATGTTGCATTATGGAGTTAGAGAGAATAGAGAGAATTCTAGGGTTTTTGGAGAAGGAGGCTACAGATTCAGTTCTTCATCTTCACACCATTGAAGGGGCAAGAACTCAAGGCTAAGAGCTTGGAAGAAGGTAGCCAAGAAGGAGGGAGAAGGGTAAATCCTCAACCTTATATTTTGTTTTCATGAATTCTTACATAAGTCTATGATGTTATGGTGTAAGTCCTCTTCATTTTCATATGAGATGGATTCTCTTTTCTTTTTCTTTTTGCTATGAGAATGTTTAACATGATAGGGTTAGCCTTGATGTTATTTTATGTGAGCATGCATGATTAGGTTTAGTTGTGTTATGATTTTATGTTAGCATGTATGTCTAGGGTTAGTTAACTTTATCGAGATTTTGTGTTAGAATGCATGTTTAGGGTTAATGTAGTTTTATTATGATTTTATGTAAGTATGCATGATTAGTTAGCTTTATTGCGATTTTGTGTTAGAATGCATGTTTATGGTTAATGTAGTTTTACTATGATTTTATGTAAGTATGCATGATTAGGGTTAGCTTTATTGTGATTTTATGTGAGTATGCATGATTAGGGTTAGTTTTATTATGATGGTATGTTTAACAAGCATGTTAGGATGTCTTTCATTATGATTTTATGTGATTAGATGTGTTTAGGATTAGTCTTATTATCATTTTGTGCTAGTTAACATGTTTAGGATTAGTTTTGTTGTTATTTTATGCTAGTAATCATATTTAGGATGAGTTTTCCATTATTTTATGTGTAAGCATGTTTAGAGTAAAGGTTAATATATTCATGTTGTTATTTGAATCTCATGATAATTAATTGGTGATTTTAGTGGTAATATGAGTACGTTAATATGTATTTTGACATGTGATGAGTCTTGAGTCTTTTTGTTTGTATTTTTTATGATTATTTGAACACTTGCCATGGATTTGATTGTTTGAACATAAAAATTGCGTACGACGGAGCGTGCGAAGGTAAGATCCCCCCTTGTGTTTAAATTAATTATTTAAGCATAGTTTTGTGTAGTTTTTGATATGTTTTTGCATGGTAAATTAGTCGAGCATGTTAGATTGTATGCTAGGGTGTTTATTTGATGTTTTTATGGATTAAAAATGATTTTTAAGCTACTTTAATTATGTATTCAAATCTGTCCAAATTTGAATACATGTTTTAAAGTGGTTTAATTAACATTTTTAAGCCATATTTTGCATGATTTTATTAGTAGTTTCATAGTATATTCATGTAGAAAGCATGCTAGGACATTTTCACATTTTTATTCATTGTTTTCATGATTTTTAGAGTGATTAAAGGTTCATATTCAAATCTGTCCGGATTTGTTTATGCCCTTAAATCACTTCTAAAAATTATTTTAAGACCAAATCCAACTTAGAAATATGCTTTGGTTCACATAGATTAATTAGTGTGCATTTAGGAGCATTTTCATGCATTGTTAGAATTGATTACATGCTTATTTGTTTAAATTTCAGCATGCATTGCATTAGTATTTTTAGGACTTTAGAATAAACTTTAGGGTTAGTTAGAGACCCTAGGTTTAGGAAGGTCACTTGACCTTCCCTAGGAATTTCCTTTGTTGTAAAAGTCATACTCAGATTTGAGTATTTTAATCAATTTGAGAGTCAACCTTCGAGATATTTTATAAAAAGATTTTTGATGTAATGTTTATGAAATAAACATGATTTTATGAGATATTTGATTATTAAATGATTTTCAAAAAGATTTGAAATGTTTTAAAGATTTTTATCTAGGAATGAGATTCCTACCCATATGATTTGTTTTCTTAAAAATCTTTGAAAAAGATTTTTAATTGGAATTGAATTCTAAAGATAAGAATTATTTGGAATATTTGGATTTTATGAATGTCTTTTAATTTGAAATGATTTCAAATAAATGATTTTGAAAGAATAAAAACTCTCGAAGTTAGAGTCTTGAATTAGGTTGAAATACCTTTGATGATGTGATCGATTACAATAGGAGAGTCCTAGGGTAGTCGAACTACGTGGACTTTGATACTTGCTAGGTGATACTAGTAAGTTACGTAGGCGCTAATAGGGCTCAAGTCCGCCCTAGGATGCCCGTAGGGTATTCTAGGTTCTTAGGGTTTGTTTGTATTTTTTTTATTATTATTAATATAACTAATATAGATGATGCATTTATATCACTATTTTTTGGTTGATTAGATTATTTAGGATTGTTTGCATTAAGGATTTAAATAGCCCAAATAAATTAGAAGTCCTTTAATTAGGGCGAGGTGGGTGCCTACAAGTGAAAGCTTAGAACCTTCCCACGTCGTAACCTAGCCCCCGGATCCAACTCTGGTTTGTAGACTGCTTTTCCATTAATGGAGTTTGTTCTATTGAAAATAAAATATTTTTATGGTTTCCTTATTCCTTAAAAATAAGGTGGCGACTCCTTTGTTTTGTTGTTTTCTAAACCCCCCTTAATCACATCGCCCGGTGATGATGTGGACACCTCACAAGCCCCGTCACTTGGCTGGTCCACAGAACTGGCGACTCCACTAGGGATATCGAGGGCTAAACTTCATTGATTTAATTGGGCTATTTAATTTCTTAAATTAATTAAAATCAACCACTTGCATTTGTGTGACTGCATATCATATTAGTTATATTAGCTGCATGTCATTGTGTGATAGGACGATGTTGCCTTGCCAAACGATGGTCTAGTCCTGATCCCTGTCTCCACTCGACACTAGGGCAATCATGACGAAACCATCAACCTATTGTCAAGTACCCTTCGGGGTATATCAAAGACCAGTCAGTACTGTTTGACCCACGCGGCACGCCATGTGTCACATGTGGTTAGGTATATGGATTAGTCTACAATAGGAACCTTTATACCTACCCTTTGCATTAGTCCATATAGACAGCCTGTAAGACATTCTACCCCACAGTGCTTGCACACACCTGTTATGATGCCGAAATTTCGACACACAATTGTACTGTTATGCTGCCGAAATTTCTTTTGGTATTTAACTGTACCATTATGCTGTCGAAATTTTTCCTTGACACATACCTACGCCATTATGCTGCCAAATTTCTTTTAGCACATAATTGCGTCGTTATGTTGCCGAAATTGTCCCAATTTGATGTGAGCCTTGTTTGTGAATGCTAGAACTTAAGGATATAGTACCATTGGATAAACTTTGATATTTTTGATATAGGCCCTTTACTTTAAGGATTTTGGTCCTTAGAATGAAAGGACTATTTCGAGGATGGAAGAGAATATTCTAAAGGTACATACCCTTTTCTGTGATTAGGTTGTTTTGGCTTGTTTTGGTTAAGACCTTCGATTCAAAGGAAAGTGTCCTGAGAATGAAGGACTGGTCATTGGAATTGCTCTTTGAGCCCTGTTTGGTCAGTCATGTTTTATTTCCCTATTGGTGATTTCGATTTATTTCCTAATTTCTAAGGAAATGCCCTTGTGAAATAGGGAAGTGAATCAGAATTATGATAGGACGGTTTTCTCCTTTCTCTTTCTTTCTATTTGGATAGCACCTCTTTGATAGTCTGTCAATAGGTTTTGAGCATCATGGATTCTTCCCTTTTTTCTAAAAAAAGCCCATTTCATGGTGTAGAATTCTGGCCTGGCGTCGTGATTCTAGAGAGCGTCTTTTCAGTATCGAACCCCCAACCACACCTACAATGACTGATGAAGAATCCAGTACCACTGCTACAGTGTTGAATGCTATCATGGACCGAATTGATGCCCTGGCTCGTGAGACTGAACAGATTAAGAAAATGTCCCAAGATAAATAGATCAGTACAGATCAGGATAGGGAGGCCCACTTAGAGAACCCGAAGAGTACCTCTGATCCACCTGTCCCAGCCCAAGTTGATGATAGTGCCAAGACCCAAGCAGGAGCCAAATCTAAGCCCATCAATCTGGATGGCGATCCCAGTGGATCTAGATTCCTCTCGGGGGATCCGATCCTGTTGTCGAGTAAGGTTGAAGCCTTAGAGAAAGCCCTGAAGGGGATGCGTCGGTCTGATGACATAGTTGATGTGACATCTTTTTCACAGTTCCCCAAGGCCCGTATGCCGTTCAGTTTTAAGATGCCGGAGTTAGAGAAGTTTGATGGGATGGGTTGTCCTAAAACCCATTTGAAGATGTATGTGAGGGCGATGCAACCTCGTGGAGCCGATGATGAGTTGTTGGCTCAAATATTTTATGAATCATTGAAAGGGTCAGCCTCGAAGTGGTTTTTATCCTTAGATGAGACTAAGTTGAAGACATGGGAGGATGTTTGCAATGAGTTCACTAATCACTACAAGTACAACACTGAGATCGATGTGACTCGTAGGGATCTTAAGACTACTAAGCAGGAACCGAGGGAGAGTTTCTCTGTCTTCATTTCCAGATGGAGGGCGAAAGCTTCGCAGATGACCCACAGGCCTACAAATGATGAACAGGTGCAGATGGTGCTGAAGAGTCTCTTGCCCATTTACAACAAGTACTTGTTCTCGCAGTATTTCCCTAATTTCAAGGGCCCTTTTTATTGCTGGTACTCAAGTTGAAGATGCTCTGGCTAGTGGGGCTCTCAAGGCCGAAGAACCCTTCAGAAACTGCCAACCACCTCTCAACCGCAAACCCAACCCTGAAGTCAATGCCATTGCCCAACCTATTCAAGCTACCCAATCAAACCTCCCATTCCAAGCTAAAGAGCCGGCCCGCCAATTCACCAATCTATACATGTCCCTGGAACGTGTCTTTGAGAAATTGAAGGCACATGGTCTCCTTACCCCTTTGGAACCCCGACCTCTTCCAGATCATTTGCCCAGAAATTTCAAAGAAAATGAGTATTGTCAGTTCCACCAATCTAAGGGCCATCACACCAACCAATGCATACGCCTTCGCCATGAAATCCAATACCTCATTGACAAGAAAGTCATTGCCCCACCAAATCCACCAAGTCAACCAAATGTCACCAGTAATCCTCTCCCAACCCATGCTGTACCGCCACCAGCTCAAATCAATGCCCTGGGCCTCGACGACCCAAAAATTAGTCACCCAATCCGCCCATATGTCCCACTCAAAACTACCTTAACCGAAGCCTTTTACCAAGCCCGGTCCCATGGCCTCATACCCCGCTCCCATAAACCTTTTTGCCAGTACCACAACATCTTCGGGCATGACACGGAGAATTGCAGAGTTTTAGGGAAATTGGTTCAGGATTTACTTGATGATGGAGAGTTGTATCAGTATGAAGAACCTGAGCAACCTGAAGTTCTCGAAGAAGCTCCTAGAAGTGGGAATTCTCAACGTCAGTTGAAAGAGAGGTATCTAGCGGGAGACCCGGAGGTCGGATTGTTAGGAGAATCGAGCGGCAAGTTTGATTATTATGTGCTCTATTCATCGAAAAAGATTTCTGATGAACCTATCATTCCAACGGGGTGGGATGATTTGCCTGCAGAAGTTGAACTAGTTATTCCTTCTTCACCTGAAGAATTGTGTCAGGATATCTTGCGGGAACAGTTTGAGAATAGGACCTCTGCAGTTGCTAAGGCATCGGAGAAGACGGAGAAGTGTCTACCATGCTACTTACCCTAGATCCCCATGGGTTGATTCCCACAAATGGCCTAGTTCTGCCTATGCATCCATTGTTGCTAGTGATTTGATCAGAATGATTGAATGGGAGGATCTCATGAACACACCTGAAACCATAGAGAATCTGTGGGCCTGTGATGAGGAAGTAGACCATCTGACTCGAGACGGACACCATTTCAAGCCAGCTCATTTGAAAGCCAGTAATCCGTTGGGAGAATTAGAGAAGGGTCAGCGATCAGATGTCGTAGAAGAAGAGGAAGAGATATTGAAACAATTGAAGAGAACACAAGCCAACATTACCATTTGGGGATTGCTCATGGCTTCACAGAAACACAGACAGACGGTTGTGAACCAGCCAACCTGGATCGGGAGGCCTCTCTCGTTCACTCTTGGGGTGATGTTTGAGTGGATTGTGGATGATGTTTATCCGTCTCGATTTATCCTTCTCTATTATCCACAATTATTCTTCTCTATTATCCACTCAAGATAGGGTTTTTTGAAAAAGGGATAAGAGTTTGTAAAAAACTAGGAGTCGCCACCTTATTTTTAGGGAACAAGGAAACCACAAAAAAGTGTTTTATTTTCAATAAAACATTGACCCCATATTTTGGAAAAGCATGGTCTTTTGAATCAAAGTTAGATCCGAGGGCTCTGTTACGAAGTGGGAAGGTTCCAAGGATCTCCTTGTACGCACCCACCTCGCCCTAATTAGAGGTCTCCTAATTAAGTTTGGGCTTTATCAAAATCTTTTCAAAACAATCCTAGTTATCTAATCAATCACAAAATATGATATATAATATATAATAATAATACATAGTATGAAAGTATACACAATCCTAATGGTCTTAGGAGACTAGAAGTCAACCTAAGATTGGACTTGCGCCCTATTGACTGCCTACGTACCTTATCAATTGCTTGACAAAGATCAAAGTTCACGTAGTTCGATTACCTTAGGACTCTCCTATTGTAATGAACCATATAGCCAAAAGAATTCTATCTTATCTAGGATTCTAACTTCGAGAGTTTGGATTTGATCAAAACACTTTTCTTGGCATAAAAGATGGAATTTCATTCCGTTTTAAACACTTTCAAAATTTTAGGACTCTTCTCGAAGTAGAATCCTAAACCAAGTAGAACTCTAGCTTCGAGAGTTTGGATTTGATCAAAACACTTTTCTTTGCATAAAAGATGGAATTTCATTCCGTTTTAAATACTTTCAAAATTTTAGGACTCTTCTCGAAGTAGAATCCTAAACCAAGTAGAACTCTAACTTCGAGAGTTTGGATTTGATCAAAACACTTTTCTTTGCATAAAAGATGGAATTTCATTCCGTTTTAAATACTTTCAAAATTTTAGGACTCTTCTCGAAGTAGAATCCTAAACCAAGTAGAACTCTATTACTATAAAAATTCTTACAACAAAGGATAGTCTTAAGTGGGATCAAGTGATCCCCCTAATCCTAGGGTTTCTAGCTAATCCTAGGTTAGTCTAAATACCTAAAACATTAAAATATGCATGCTGGAATTTCTGGAAAATAAATAAAAAAATATCATCAAAATTATAAATAATGCATGAAAGTGTCCTAAATGCAATCTAATTATTCTATGTGAACCTAGGCATGTTTCTATGTTGATTTTGGCCTAAAAAGTGAGTTTTAATACACTTTTAAGTTACTTTAAATCCATGGACAGATTTTTAAGTAATCAAAAAGTGGGTTTAAAACTCATAAAATTAAAGAATAAAAAAGTGAAAATGGCCTAATATGCGACCTAATATGATATATCAAAATAATCATGCTTGAAAACAATCAATTTTATCATAAGGGAAGGAACTTACCTTTGCTTGCTCCCTCGAACACAAATCATATCATTCAAACAAGACATAATTAAAATACAAACCTAATATTAACAATATAAAACTATTTAAAAAAAAAAAAAAAAAACTAACCTCTTTCTCTGCCTCCTTGCTTCGAGCCTTCTCTCCAAGGACTATAAATACCTCAAAAACTTTAAAACTTAAGCTAGAGTGCTATCGGGGAAGCTTGTGCAATTGCTCAAGCCTCTACTCTCCAAGCTAATTCTCTAAAGCTTATACTGTGTGTTGTAACTGATTTCAGGGTCCTCTATTTATAGGCTCACAAAGCTATAGCAAGCTTTTCATTTTTCCGATGTGGGACAGAGTGGATTTCATTATTCTACACTACGTGCAGGCTCGTTTGGCCTGTTTTAAGTCCAAATTTGACGATTCAAGCGTCAAAACGATCGTGATTCGATTCTCCATATTTTTAGAAGTGTTTGAAGTGAAAATGCATTGACCAAAGTCGGTTTAGGAAACAGTCGACCGATTAGCTGTTTAGAGCCTGCCGGACCCAAATTAGGGTTTTGAAATTTGCTAACCGATTGCTTTCGAAATCATTTCTTCTTCTTGAAACAAGTTTTAAAATGTTTTAGGAAAGTGTTTTGAAGCCTTTGAAGGCTTTGGTTTGATAAAAATATCGAATCCCGGTTGCTTTCGGTTGAAACCCTAATTTGGGCTTTGAAAGGGCCTTTCGAGCTTCAAGAGCCAATCATGAGCCAGAAGGCTCAACTGACCTTGCCACTGATCAACTTAGCTACAAAACACACTTTAAATATCTATGCCAAAGACTTGAGACCATTCAAGACAAGATCGACAATCATTCAGGGCTTTTGTGATTCAAAGGACAAAACTGCCCTTCAGTCACAAAAGACCTTATTTTCTATCAAGCCTGGCTTAGAATGTCATGAAATTTTGCAGGGATGTTCCTAGACTCTCTAAAAACCTAATGCAAAAAGAACCGACTCAATCTGACCTAAAAACTTACATGTGATAATGACCTCTACCTAATTACTCACAAAGGGTAAAACTGGCAACTTAGGGTGTTGACACCCTATTTCACCTCTAATCATAGGCAACCATTCATGACCATACTCATGGTCAAAAATGGATGTCTACAGAAGCCCCTCGTTGATGTTCATGGCTTCGCCAGTGAATATCAACGAAAACAAAAGACATCCCATTTTTGACACAACAAAATAGGGATAATTGACTAACAATTATTTTGAAAGCTTCGCTTCAAATTCTCTCTTCTTGGAAGTTTCACTTCTAGTTATTTCAAAGATTTTCAATCTTTTTGGAAATTGCATTTCCAATAAAAATTTGAGAGTTTTCAACTCATTACTAGAAATTTCATTCCTAGTTGACTTAAGGATTTTCAATCCTTTTGGAAATTGCATTTCCAATTATCATAAAAAATTTGAGAGTTTTCAACTCATTACTAGAAATTGCATTTCTAGTTATCTTAAGGATTATCAATCCTTTTGGAAATTGCATTTCCAATCATCATAAAAATTTGGGAGTCTACGACTCATTACTAGAAATTGCATTTCTAGTTATCTTAAGGATTATCAATCCTTTTGGAAATTGCATTTCCAATTGTCATATCATATCTTAACATCAACCATATATCATTCTTATATACATTTCATGTATATTTTATCAACTTCACAAAGACTTATGGATTTGGGCCTCCAAAATGGGCTTTTCTCATTAGCCCCCCCTCATGGGTTTACTTACTTCTATAATTCCCTTCATGGATCTCACAAGCTTACCAAATCAAATGTATTCCAAATCATTTCAAGATTATAAACTTGATTACACAATCTTTTCATTCATTTATTTCTAAATCTCATGGTTTTCAACCAAAAATTCATAATTTCATGTGAACTTTCCTATTCATAATCACTTAATTCTCACTTTGGTATGCACCAAATCCTCTTGATTCCTCATTCAATCATCAAATATCATTCAATCTCAATCAAATGCACTTTCTTAAATCAAAAATTGAAAGAAAATGAGTCAAAACAGGTAACTTTCTCTTTATTCTTTCAATCACCAACAATTTCATTCTTCACCAATCTCACCCAAACTTTGGGTTTGCAGGCTTCGAGCCAGCCTTCACAGGAGTGCCATGGATCGAGAGAGGATCACGAGGCGTCAGGTTCACAGGGAACGAGGAAATCATCCCGGCGGAGATGATTTTGTACTATTAGGCCTATAAGAGGCCTGTTTAGGATTTTCTATGTAATTCTTTTTCTATGTATGCACTAAAAACCCTGAGTGCATATAATTTTATCCTAATGAGAATAAAAATATGTTTCAATTGCTTTTTTGGTTCAATTTTAACTCGAAAATGGGTCAAAACTGACGAAAATTGAGCGAAAAGTCAAACCGGACGTCAAAAAATCTCAAAAAGGTCAAAATTAGTCAAAAATTGAGATCAGGGATGGATGACCATCTCTCCATGGACGGTTGGCCATCCCTAGGGGACGGTTGGCCGTCCTTTGGAGGATGGTCATTGACCCTGGTTCACCATTTTTTGATTATTTTGACACTTTTTAACTTCTTGAATGTTCTAATTTGCTTCTAGAATGTTCTAGTTCACTTCTAAAATGTTCTAGTTCACTTCTAACTTGATTCTTTTGCCAAAAAGCTATAAAAACACATCTCTAGGCTCATTTTCATTACCCTAAACACAATGGAAGCTCTCAAGTTGATTATCAACCTATTCATAACAAGAATGCGGGCAGAAGATAAGAGGGTGTTCGAATGATTCGGCTTGTCTTCATGGTTCTTTCTCTGTCATGTGAAGCTTGAGGACAAACTTCTCAACTCTGTGATCCACTTCTGGGACTCTGATCTTCATGTGTTTCGCTTTAATTATGAAGAGGTATGTCCTTTATTTGAAGAGTTTTGTGCCTTGATGAATATTTCTGTTAATGGTCCTTTTATCTTTCCTACCATTCGTCGAGGTTATTTCCAAACCTTTTCTTCTCTTTTTGAACTCTTACCTAGGGAAGCTTCTTCATATATCCATGAAAACTCCATTGATCTTCTCAAACTAGCTTCATTTTTCTTGAGGGAAGGGGGAAAACCACTAGCTCTTCATAGGCCTACCCAGTACGCACTCACCTTATGCATAATGGGTTGTTTCCTTGTTTCGAACGGAACCATTTTCATTCCTATTGAAACATGTGAGCTCATTCTGCCATTGTCGAAGTCTCATAACATTATCCTTCTAGTGCTAGCCGAAACTCTAAATGGGCTTAACCACTTCCACTCCAACTCTGCTTCTTGCATTAGGGGTAGCCCCATTCTTCTTTAGATGTGGTTGGTTGAGAGACTCAGGTTGATCACTCCTCTCGATGGGCCCAAACACTTGTCTCATACCTATTGTTCGCATAAGCTTTTGTTTCTTGAGCATCGCTCGATTCAGGATATGATTACCTTCTTCTCTTCTCTGACTTGGGAAGATATTCAGTGGCATGTGGCCATATGGGATTGTGGTGAAGAGTATGTACTACACATTTCGGGACGTTGTCAGGTGAAGCTTATGGGCTTAAAGCATACATCATTTTACTGGGCTTCTCGGGTGCTTCGCCAGATGGGCTGTGCTCAAATCAATCTCCCTCTCAAAGGGCATGTTCATGGGGTTGAGGCGGCTACTCCTTCTTTGGTATCTTAGGCTATGAAGAAATGGGCTTCAGGTTTATGTATGAGTCAGGTAGGAGATCGCAATTGGCCTTTTAGGCTTGATGGGGAGTATCGGGCTTGGCTTAAACAAGACTTGGGTTTGAAGGTGCAGGCTATGAAGGATAAGGTTCAAAACCTCGTTAATGGTTCTCAAGTTGTCGCTCAGTCGACAGGTTCATCACTTCCATCAAATGCGTCACGAGTTAAGAGAAATAGAGAAGATGAGAATGAAGCCCAAGCCCGCGGAGCGAGAAGGACTTAGAGTTGATTAGGGATTAAATATTTTATTTTTCAAAGCAATGTAAGATTTGAAGAAAGTAGGAATTATGAGTACACCTGGCATGTAATAGATCTTTAAAGAGGTTTCTACCCTTTATGGATGAATAAATATCAATTTTATTAAAATCTCAACAAATAATCTTTTAATAATTACAATTGAACCAAACTCTTGGTGTTTTTACAAGAAATAGACCGCGCCCAAAGTAACTTTATGGGCTGCCTACGTATCCCCGTTCTTGATACAATGCTTTGTCATTTTTTTCTAACTCTTTGTGATATTTGGGGAATCAGGTCTTCGTAGTTCATGAATCAAATTGAAGAAGTCCATTTTTTTTATTATTATTTTTATTTATTTGCTCTAACTTTTGCCTAAGCAGCCTTTTCAGGTTTTCTACTTAGCGAGCTTGACTTTTTTTTTATTTTT
>JAESVK010069069.1:0-35440 GCA_017140935.1 Hamamelis virginiana
ATGGAGAAAAATTTTTATTCCGCACGTTTCCATGGGATTCTTTCAGTTATTCGTAATTCCTCTTCTTCAGTTTGGAATAAACCTAAATCCAATTTACAGAAACTGTTGAAAATGGATGTGGGTTCTGTTACGAATGGCAAGTTCACAATTCCTAAAGCTATTATTGATGTGGGGGAAAAATTGTGGGAATTTGCTATAGTGGGGCACATTATTGATAAAAATTTACCATTTTATTTGGTGAATAATTGGGCTCATCGAACTTGGGGAAATAATGTGTTAGAAACCATCAAGCTTGAACCGGGATTCTTTCTATTCAAGTTCGATAATGAATCTGCTTTGATTAATATTTTGAATGGTGAACCTACCTTCATTGCTGGGATGCTTATGGTGATTAAAAGGTGGAATGTTGGAATGGTTCTAGAGAAGGAATATTTTTCAAAAATCCCTGTTTGGGTTAACTTAAAAAACCTTCCTATAGTTCTCCGCTCTATTGAAGGTTTGGAGTTTATTGGTAGCACCTTGGGTAATCCTCTTTTCGTTGATTTGGATAATTTCGCGAGGATTTGTGTGGAAATTGATGCTGATAAGGAAATCCCTAATTCCTTGTTGTTTGATTTGGGTCAGGGAGTTACTGCCAATATTATGTTTGAATTCCCTTGGAAGCCCTCTAGATGCAGCAGATGTAAAGTCTTTGGGCACTCTTCTTAGAAATGCCCCTTAGGCCTGTCCCCTTCTCCGTCTCAAGTGTGGAAGGTCAAGAAGGGTTCTCCTTCTGTTCCAAAGGCCACTCCTAAGGTTGATTTCAGTTCTGAAAATAATTCTAAGGAAAAGGTCCCTTCTTCTTCTAAGGTTAATTCCAATATTTCCAACATCCCTAGTGAGTGGATTGAGGTTTCATCGTTAAATAGCAAAGGTAAATTGAAATCTGGTGTTAGTAAGGATGATGCTCCTTCTGCAAGTTCTGATTATGGGAAAAATTCGTTTGAAGTTCTCTCCTCTACAGATGACTTTGATTCCCTTCTGGATAATGATCCTAGTGCTGATGCTATTGTCGATCCTCCTGATCCTCCTTTGTCTTCTAGGATGAGATTGCGTGAAAAATTACATGGGCTTAAAAATGCTAGAAAGAATGGCTCTGTTCCTTCTTGATATCTTTGTCCCTATCCTCTTGGGTTGTAAGAGGTTTTCTTTTGGTGGCTTGTTGGCTTGTTTGCCAGTGGCTGTTAATCTTTGGGTTGTTGCCTGGTTGGCGTTTGTGCTTTCTCTCTTTTTGGTAATAAAATTCTTAATTATCCAAAAAAAAAAAAAAAAAAAAAAGATAACCAATCAGTTGCCTAAACACATGGCCAACTGTCGAGCCACTACGGGGCTATATACTTCGGGTCCGCACTAAGGCTCCACCCAGGACCATGGGCCCTTAAATAGTCTCCCTATATACCAACCGAGCCTAAACCATGCATATCAGCAAGAGTTTATATAATTCCAAATCAATTTCCAAAGCGAGCAGGTAAAGTAATTCATATGTGGCATGTAAGCATATCAAGCATTATTTCAAAACAGTTATAACCATCATCCGAAAACAGGAATGAAATAAATAATCCAAATGCCAACATATAGGTTCGTAAACAATTATAAAACACACCACACCCATAGCACGTCAAGTATGTTCCATGTATCATGTTTGTTTCATAAATCAATTCAGCATATCGGGTTAAAAAAGGTCATATATCATCACAGTTAGAGAGGTTCAGTATCCTACCTTGACTGGGCAAATAAACTCCTAGCAGTGTTCTAACGTAATGCACACTAACTCGCGAATGGATAGTTATCGGGACTATCCTGATCTGAAACATTGACCAATAAAGATATGCATAAGTCCTTGTCTAATAAAATAAACCTAATATTTAAAAACTAGACTCCGAGAGCTTTCCGTACATATAAAGTACGCGAAAATCGGAGTTCATATGCAAAAGTTATGAAGATTTGAAGTTCGAAGTAAAAACTAGTAAAAATGACCATTAATGATAATGGCAGGGGCATTATCGTAATTTTGCCCATGAAGATCATCTTCTACTTCTCTTAACCACCTATAACCTGTTCTAATCCTCTTCTCACATATACAAAATACAAAACAACATTAAACCAACTCTTTAAAACCTTAAATAATTTGTTTAAAACCTTAATTTATTTTTCAAACCCTTAAAACCAAGATGCCACAAATCTGTAGTTGCTGGAGCTGCCATGGCCGGAGCTACCATGGCCGGGGCTGCCATGGCCGAAGCTGCCATGGCCAGAGCTCAAGGTGAACTTCATTCCAGCCCCTTCAAAGCTCAAAATAACAGTTCACAGCCCAATTAAATTCTACATGCAGCAAAGTTAAACTCAGATCTGAAATAAAATAAAAAATCAAAGCTTGAATCTAAGTTTTCATGGCAGCCGTGGTCATCTCCCTCATCACAGCTACTGGTAAATTAAAGCTAAAACATCCCAGTAGCTTATATCCCGCATGCAAAACTCTTTTCCTTACCGATTTTCCAAAACATTTAAGTTAAGCATGAAACTGAACATATGCAGGATGAATTGACCAAGAACCACCATTAAAACTTCAAGTTGTGAAACTCGCGTTGAGCAGCCATGGCTGCTGCTCACGGCCCTTCCACACTGCCCCCTTTTAAAACTTAAAAAAAATCATTCTTATAGTTGGATCACTACATGCAACCCAAGGAAAATTTGAGGCTCTTATCATACTCGAAAAAAAATCGAGCATGAACACCACGATTCTTTGACATGCACAGTCCGAAATGCATGCTCAAAAACAGAGACCTCTATGAAAAGTTATTTTAGCTTCAGAAATCTCAAAAATCAGTTTATGCATGATCATTTTACCTCAAATGCATTATCACAATCCATGGATCTAACACATGCAAACCCAAAACTTAGATTCCACCGTTTAAAAACTGATTTAAAACCACATTCACCATGATCCGAGAGATCTTGGTGTAAATCACACAAATAACTAATTTAAATTCACATGCATGTTGTAAAAACTCATAAATCTCAAAGTACACTTGCATGCAAGCTGGGTTCTCTCCAAAGTCAGAAAAATCAGCAACTAGAGTATATTTATAGAAGAAGAGAAAGATGGAAGTCCTTAGTTCAAGAGCTTGAACTTACCTTTAATGGAGGGAGAGCAGTTTTCCGGTGAGGAATCCGGCAGGGCTCCGGCCAAAACTCCACCCCAGTCGCACACACACTCTCTCTCCCTTCCTTTACACTCTCAGCTCTCTCTCAAAAGGCTCGAAAATTTCAAGCTGAAAAAATGAGATTGGAGTGAACCAGTCTCGGTTTATAAAGAAGAGTAAGGGGCTGTTTTGCAATATAAAGAAATTCGATTTGTTAAAATTGCAAAAGACCCTTTAGCTTATAATAAACCTTTTGAATTACCCACAAAACTTTATATAATTTTAAAATTTTGAAACCTCTTAACTTATAAAATACTCCCAACTTTATTAAAATAATAAAAAAACAGCACAATAAAATTTTTAGGGTATTACAGAATCCAAGTCTACTGGTGCAATATTTTTATACTTCCCAAGAGTATCATAAAAAGAATTGAACAATTATTCATTTCTTTTCTTTGGAAA
Organism: Hamamelis virginiana; assembly: GCA_017140935.1. Classification (NCBI taxonomy): domain Eukaryota; kingdom Viridiplantae; phylum Streptophyta; class Magnoliopsida; order Saxifragales; family Hamamelidaceae; genus Hamamelis; species Hamamelis virginiana. The sequence goes on from JAESVK010069069.1 coordinate 3,645, forward strand.
GGTGTGGCTTCAAATGCTATTGGGGCTAAAGTTAGCTGCAAATCCTTATGTAATCCAAAGCAAGAAGGTGGGCTTGGCTGAAAAAGAATTGAAGACTGGAATAGAGCTTCTATTGTTAAACATATTTGGAATATATTTGTCTGTTCGGGTTCCACTTGGGTGGCTTGGGTTGATCAATTCCTGCTGCGAGGTAGGAGTTTTTGGAGTGTTAAAGTTCCTTCTGAATGTTCATGGAGCTGGAGAAAGATTCTTAGCATGAGAGATTTTGCAAGACCTCTGATTTTCCATAGAATTGGTAATGGTAGGAGCACTTTTCTTTGGCATGATAATTGGTTGCCATGTGGCCCTATTTCTCAGTGCTTTGGAGACCGTATTATTTGTGATGCTGGTATCTCTAGTCAAGCTAGGGTGGATGTTATCATTGAAGGGGAGCATTGGAATTGGCCTGTTTTAAATTCCTTGGAAGTTTTTGAGCTAAGACAGATTCAGATGGGGATGCCTACTCCTAACATGGAAATTGAGGATAAGGTGATCTGGAAAGAGTTGAATAGTGGCATTTTTTCTATAGCTTCAGCTTGGGATAAGATCAGAGGTCGCCTCCCTAAAGAAGACTGGTACAGTTGTGTTTGGTTCTCCGCAGCCATTAAAAGACATAGTTTTATTCTCTGGCTTGCAATAAAAAATAGACTTAATACCAAGGACAAGCTTTTGCAATGGGGTATTATTGATGATGCAACCTGTCTCTTCTGTAGAAGCATTGCTGAGAACAGGGATCATTTGTTCTTCCAATGTAGATTCACTACTAAGATCCGGTAAGAAATTCTCCTTCTATATAACATCAAGCTTACCCCAAGAGTGTGGCAAAATGAGCTTATTTGGGTTGTTTCTTTGTTGAAAAGTAAGAAGTTTCCTTCCATTGTCAAGAAGCTTGGGTGGGCGGCCACTATATATCATATTTGGAGGGAAAGGAACCACATAATTCATGAGAATGTTTATTCTCCCCCAAACTCTATCATTCAGCGTATTATCTTCGATGTTAAGTATAGAATTTTGAGTTTTAAAAATGTTGAGGATAATCCTCAGAATCGTGAGTTGTGCGATAGTTGGGGAGTTTCAGCTGAAATCCTTTGTTTGTAATTTGTTTGCTTTGTTTGTTTTTTTTTTTTTTTTTGGATAAGCAAGAATTTTATAAGCAAAGGGCAGCACAGCCCAGAACAAATTACACAACCCTGAGGCCACAAAAACCTAAGGAAAAACCGGCAGCACCTCCCCATAATAAATCTTTCTTTTTTTTTGTTTTGTTTTCTTTCTCTTATTAATATATCTTGCTTATCAAAAAAAAAAAAGCCTAAGAGAACAATTATGGAGCTCCTCAAAATGGCTGAAAAATAACTTTAAATAGGCCTCCAAAAGTTGCCCTAAAGTGCCCTTTAAATATCCACATTGCCCCTCAACAATTGGGCATTTTACAAGTTGAAAAATGCAATTTTCGGGCCTTTGTACCGGTACCACGGGTTGTGGTACCGGTGCAAAATGTTTCTAGAGCTTAAAAATTGATTTTAAATACCTGGTACCGGTACCACCTCTTAGTGGTATCGGTACCACCTCTCAGATTCTCAAAAAATGCCTTGAAATGCCTTGAAAATGTCTCCAACTCAAATGCTTGTAACTCTCTCGTCCGGAGTTGGATTTGGATGATCTTTATATGCACGCGAAGCTTGAGAAGTCTTCTTTCCAACCATGGTGGTCTCATTGTCTAATTTAATATAGAGAAAACAGGTTTTTTCAAATACCCAGATTGGTCGCATTTGCACTTCTTGACTTTATTGCCCATATCTCCTAAACCATTTGGCATTTAGCTTTGAAATTTGATATGTGGCATCTAGACACACTTCAAAGTGTGTCCTATAAGTCTCATGACCTTTGAAGACTTACAAGGCTTGACTCCAAGCTCCAACTTTGCATGCAAAAAGCATCCATTTATTTGCACTTTTCCTACAAGGCATGAAAAAACAAGAAAACATAAACAGCGTCTATTTATAAATATAAATGGCTCAAGTATGCACAAAATGAAGGGAATAATGCAATATAAATATGCAATTATATGGTGCAATCAATAAGGTTGGGTTTGTGAAACCCTAACCCTAGCTCACTTTCTCTCTCTCACTATAGCTCACAGCCACTAGGGTTTTGGAAACCCTAATGGTCTTGGCTACTTGTTTGTTATTAGAGATATGCCCTAAAACCAATCCTAAAGAGCATATCAGTTTCATATTATAATAATTAGAAGGTATATCATGTCTTCCATATTTAATTATATATATGATAAAGTTCATGAATGAATGATAAGAGAAATATACATCTCAAGTTGTAAGATAGAGAGACTGATATTTCTCATAAACATTTACTCTAAAGAGTTCCTACTCATAGGTTTATTAAAGAGGACCTTTTATAAACCACTAAGAGTAACACAGATATAAACTAACTCCAATGGGAGGATAGGTAGTCTTTCCTATCAGTGTAGTGATACTTTAGTTAATCTGTGGGTGCATATTAGAGAATATATACATTGAACATTGTTGGGTGTATGTGCAAGTGTTCATGCATCACATATAGCACATATACAATCAATAGATATCGGGTAATGAAGGTCACTAACCTTAATGCGGAATAAACCCGATGCGGATGCCAACGTCCTGTTGTTACGAGCCTCTGTGCACGTTCCTCTGATCCTCGCAGTCTAGAGTATAACCACAGCGAGCTATACCCAATCCGTTCACGAACCCACGTCCAAGGAGAGCTCCAATGGTGATAACCCCAAGAGAGAGTTCTAGTGAGAGAGTAAGAGAGAGTATGCTTGGGAGGGGAACTCACGTGTACACACTTGCTACATGGCTGCACCCTTATAATAATAAGGGAGTTGTAGTTAAAATATGGGACTTATCCCATATCCCACTCTAATAGGATTAGAGTCTACCTGATAAGGGACTTATCCCTATCCCATCCAAATGGGAATTCAAATCAGGTTGGACCTCCTGCCCACAATGGGCGGATATAGATTGGGCCAAAGCCCACCCCAAAAGTCTAACAGCTCCCACTCGCCCATAACGGGCAAATCATCTCAATTAACTCACTTACTCATCTCTTCATACAGGAAATGGGCCGTGCGATATTACGAGAAGAAACGAACAACGACGGGAGTATAGTTATTAAACCACCACCAAGGCTAACAAAAATACATCACCCAAAGGCGACTCGCATATGTCCTAGATAATTTCTTCAACACCAAATCAAGTATTATCAACCCCTCATAGTGAGCAATACTTAATTCCACAATATATCTGAAAGTATCCATGGAAATATGCGGAATAAAACTTTTTCTCCATGGAATATGAACCAAGATTTCATGATCAATTATATAAGCTATAAATAGAACTTAAAATAATATAAATAACTTACATTGAAAGCCTTAAGAGTAGGATTAATGAAGGTAGAGCAGCCCCTAACTTGAGAGCCTCCAAGAATAATCCACACTAGTTGCAAGCTCCAAGAGATGAGAGAGAGAGAGAGGAGATGACTAGGGATTTCACAAAACCCTTTTTGATATTATCACATGCATGGCCGACCTCCCCTTTGTGTCTATCTATATGATGAGTGCCAGCTCTCTATTAGATAGATGATTATCTTATTTCAAATTTGAAATAATTCAAATTCAAAATACAAATGCAATGATAGATAATTTGTCATCTTATCTATAATTTGAAACCATTTCAAATTTAAATTTCAACTAACTTGAAATTCAATTAACTATTTGAAATCTTTAATTATCTTGCCATCTCATGACAATTTCAAATTTCAAATTTCAAAAATTCAAAATTTCAAATTTCAAAATTTTCAAAAAATTCAAAATTCAAAATTCAAAATTCAAATTTCAAAAACTTGAAATTCTAGTTAATTAATATTTGCATATTATTCTCTCTTCTCCTTTAAATGAAGCTACCAACTATATGTGTGTGACCTCTTAGGTTCACAACAACCTAGTAGTAGGAATTATGATAATAAATTATCCTTCAAATAAAACTTTTTTTTTTTTGGATAATTAACTTCAAATAAAACTACTTTTATTTAAGGTTCAAATTATAACTCTTCTAATTTTCTTTTGAGAAATCAATTTCTCTTTGGCCTCTACTAGTCCTGAGTGACATCTAGCAATATGTCTAGACACACCCTAGGTTGTGTGAAGGTTAATCATAACACAGTGAACCCTTCAGTTACAATTAAGAGACAATTCAATCCTTCCATCAAACAATGCCTTAGTTAAATTACTTGGGTATTGGATAATATGTCAAATCCTAATTTAACAATTTTTATGTGATTCTCAAAATATAAATTCAACCTTGGGATACTCAAGAAACAGTTTTCTTATTCCCAACTGCTTTGGCCAAAGACTTATATGAATTATATCTTTGAGAATAATACGAGGCATTTCCTCTCTTTACTAAGAGTGATAGATTCCTTGTTGTACACTCATATGTCCCCATGATAGGTATACTAGGGCCAATGAGTACATACACAAATTCCATGGTTAGGATATGTACATTGTACTATCAAACCCTAATATCCCAAACACAGGACATCTATGGTGCCTCAGGTCTAAGGATCACTTGCATCATTGTAACCCTGAGTTGTTGTTTGACATGTAAGTAAAACTCCATTCAACCAAGGGTATGGAATTTCTGGGAAGTATTTTAGGCAGGCCTCTGTTTATGGACATGCATACTGCCACTGGTAGTAGAGCTAATTTTGCTCGGGTATGCATTGAGTTTGAAGCCCACAAGGTTGTTCCTAAATATTTGAGAGTGGATGTTGGAAATGGTGAGATTGCTGAGATTGGAATTGAGCTTCCTTGGTTCCCTTCTCGGTGTGAGAAGTGTAATGTGTTTGGCCATTCTTTATTGAAGTGTCCTTCTATTCCTCATTCTCCTTCTGTTCCTAAGCCTGTTAAAGTTTGGAGGAAAAAAGACCCTCAGGTTCCTGCTGTTATTAGTGATAAGTGGATCGAGGTCTCTGGCTCTAAGGCCAAAGTTGATGAAGTTCCCAGTGTTAAGGAAAATGTCCCTTTGGTCAGCAAGGGTTGTGATATGAGTAATCAATTCAGCGTTCTTGATGACAGTCTTATTGATGATGCTCAGTTGGATGATTCGGATTTGGTAGACTGCAACTTTAATGATGTAACTCTGTCTAGAAAGTCTCTCAAAAAGAAACTTAAAGATAAAATTCATTCTCTTAAAAATTCTCGAGGGAGAGATGTTCCCTAGTTTGGTTTTTTCTCTGTGAGTTTCCTAGCCTCTTGGGTTGTGAGGGGTTTTGTTTGGCTTTGGTCTGTGCTGTTGCCTCTTGGTGAGTCTCGAGCTTTGCTCTTATTTGTAATATCTTGGTTTTTTGGTAATATATTTCTTAATTATCCAAAAAAAAAAAAACTCCATTCAACAAACTCAATCAATGATCACATTCAGTGTACTTGTTCTTAAACAAGCACCCACAGGTTTGTCCTAGTGTCATTACACAAATGACTTGAGACTAGTCATTCTCCATATTGAGCAGACATAACCTGTGCTAGTATATCCGGATTATTAATGCCCAATAAATAATCCTATGACTAGGAATATCTAAGAAATAAATCTTTAACAATATAAGTCTCCTAATCTCAACTCTTGAGATCTTATATTGACATTCCTTCTAAGGACTTACCATGAATATATTAACAGAAGAATACATGATACAAAAGCCCGTATTATAAATGAATAATAAAAATACATGAATCAACTTTATGTCCTAAATTACACCAGTGAGATTGGCTATTAGGGCATATTACTAACAATAACAAGTGTTCAACAACTCATATCGAAAGCAAAGTCGACATAAGCGCTGGCCAGCTTATAAACTCATGACATGGTGTATCAGTAAATTAATCTTCCCTAAGAACTCACGCCAATTCAATTAGACTCAATTTTCCTAGACATGCCCCATGTGGCTGTATAAATCATAGCCGTTAGGAAGCATGCTAAAGTAGCAACATCGAGCATCCTCTTCATGACTGAGCCTTAGGTCACAAAGACATAGGTTAGATCCCTCAAGATCTCAGTGGCTCACACAGTGGTGGAGAAGGAATCATCCAGCACTCCCACTGCTCGTCAGCATTAAGCACATACAGTATGACATGTATGTTATGGTGTTAACTCATGTAAATGAGCATGTCACTATCAAAATAACACCATACAGATGGATGTCTAGTCGCTACAAAAGCGCCCAACTTCACACATGGCCATCTCAGGCTTCACAGAATCGTGGAAAGAATTCTATGAACGATTCACTAGGAATCTCATCTTAGTCATAACTAAGGCGACTATCAATAAGTGGAATCTTAGCTCTCCACCTGAGTGCCCTAGATTCCTCAGTCTCATCTTGCTCGCTGCTTAAGCGTCAAGGTGAATTACCTGTGTGAGTAGGTGAATTCTAGCCTGGTGACATGTACTAAGAATAATCTGCACACAAGAATAATTATCTTTAGAGTAAATCACAATAAAACTCAATAAGTAATTATTGTTAATAATAATGTCAAATACAACTCATAAAGGTGTCAAATCCTACGCAATCCCATACTACCAACATGAGACTGAAACACATCTCTAGCAATAGGCTTAGTTAAGGGATCAGCCACCATGCTTCCAGTGGAAATGTGTTTCATGACCACCTCACCTCGCGCGACCAATTCTCGAATAAAATGGTACTTGATATCAATGTGCTTAGACTTCCCCTGATACTTAGGATCCTTTGCATACGCCAAGGCTGCAGTACTATCAGAATACAAGGCTACAGCCTCCTCAGAATGAGCTATAAAACCTAGGCTATGCAAGAATCACCTCAACCAAACAGCTTCCTATACAGCTGCTGCACATGCCACATACTCAGACTCCATCGTAGATAAAGAAACACAGGTTTAATTCTTGCTGCACCAAGATACAGCTCCGCCTCCAAGAATAAATGCATAACCCGATGTGGATTTGCGTCCATCTCTATCATCGGCCCAATCAGCATCACTGTATCCCTTCAGCCTCAAGTCACCTCTATGGAAACACAAGGCATAGTCTGTTGTCCCTCGGAGGTATCGAAAAATCCTCTTCGCTGTTGCCCAATGCGCAGGTCCTGGGTTACTCTGGTAACAGCTTACCATACCGACTGCAAAGCAAATGTCTGGCCTTGTGCATAACATGGCGTACATAAGACTCCCAACTGCCTCAGCATATGGCACTGTGGACATGCGATTCTTTTCCTCATCTGTTTTAGGACATTGGTCCAAGAACAAAACACTCCCCTTCTCAACAGGGGTGTCAATGGGTTTGGAGTTCTCCATGCGAAATCGTTCAAGAATCTTCTTTATGTAAGTCCCTTGAGACAAACCAAGAAGCTTCTTAGAACGGTCTCTAACAATCTGAACTCCAAGCACAAAATTTGCTTCACCCATGTCCTTCATCTGAAAAGTAGAGGACAACCACTTCTTAGTGGCGACAATAGAGTCCATATCATTTCCTGCTATGAGAATGTCGTCAACATACAAAGACAGGATGAGCACACTTTTCTTTGAACGCTTCAGATACACACAATGGTCCTCTTCAATCATCTCAAAACCGTAAGAGGTAATTGAGTTATGAAATCTGAAATACCATTGTCTAGATGACTGCTTGAGACCATAAATGGAATGTTTGAGCTTGCACACTTTGCGCTCTTGTCCCTTGACTTCAAAACCCATAGGTTGAGTCATGTAGATCTCGTCATCTAGTTCTCCATTGAGAAATGCAGTCTTAACATCCATTTGAAAAAGCTCTAAATCCATTTGAGCGACAATAGCTAGGATAAGGCGAATGGAGGCAATCCTCACAACAGGGGAAAATGTCTCATCATAATCTATACCCTCTTGTTGGGTAAACCCTTTCGCCACAAGACGTGCCTTGTACTTGTTAATTGATCCGTCTGCCTTGCGCTTAACTTTCAAAACCCATTTGTTTCCAATAGTTTTGCGCCCAGGCGGAAGATCAACCAACTCCCACACGGAGTTCTTATCCATGGAGCTCAACTCATCCTGCATTGCAGCCATCCATTCTCCCTTAACAGGTGAAGAGAGCGCTTCTCGATAAGAAGGCTCATCTTCCCCTTTAGTAGCATAAATTAGAGCATCCCCCTCAATCTCAAAATGACGACGAGGAATGTTACCTCTATTGCTACAGCGTGGCTCAAGAGGTTCAGGAAGTACTAATGGAACACTCCCACTAGTCTGAGGATGACTCCCACTGTCTCTAGCGATATCAGGAACTAATTCCCCACCCTCGCTTGAAGATAGTGGTATATCACTCAGTTCCTCCAACTCATAGAGGTCTAAATCCTCTTTGGCATCGCCTATGCTAGGGAAATTACTCTCAATGAAATCAACATCGCGCGAATCAATCTCAGTTATTCCCCGTCAGGATGCTCACCAAACATCACATAGCCCTTCGAGCCTTCAGGATATCTTATAAAGATATGCTTTCTGGCTCTAGGACCTAGCTTCCCATGCTTATGGTTAGCATTGTGAACATACCTTGCTGATCCCCATGGACGTAAATGCCCCAAATTGGGCTTTTCGCCATGCCACAGCTCATAGGGAGTTGAGGAAACTGACTGTGAAGGCACTCTATTCAGGATGTAGGCAGCAGTCAGAAGAGCATCCCCCAAAAAGATATAGGGAGGTTGATGTGGACATCCCATTTTTACCAATTATTTCTACCATATACTTATATAAATGATCAACTCGAAGAGTGGATTATTTGGTGAGGAATTGGCCTTGTAAAGACCAAACTACCTAAATTGCCCTTTTTTGAGGAAAAGGACAATTCATTATTTCATGTGTACATTTGGATTGGAATCAACCCATTTGTATTGCATTTGACTTTTGAGGTGTTTTAAAACATCCCTGTAAATTTTCATGTCATTCTGATGAGAGCTCGATAGGTAATTAGGGTTTTTGCGACTTGAAGGGCATTTTCGTCCTTTTTCTCGTATAATTTCCGAATGACCTCCGAATTCGAAACGGATTGTCTCATGAGGTTTATATGGATGTGGGGAGTGTTTTTGAAGTGTCAATTGAGCCTTTGAATGGTTGGGATAGATTCGCCCAAAATCGATCCCACGGGTAAAAATGAGCTGAATTAGGGTTTTGTTCAAATCGAACGTGAATTGGTCATTTTCACCAAAATGAAAGATTTTCAAAACATGTTTTCAAGTACCAATTTCATATTAAAACCATGTTTTTAGAAGTGGTGCAAGCCTAATTGATCAATTTTTTTTTTTTTTTTTTTGGATAATTAAGAAATTTATTACCAAAAAAGAAACACAGCACAACAGCCATCCTGGCAACAACCGAAGTTCAACAGCCCAAAGGCCAACCAACCCTAACCTACAAAAAAGAACCTCTTACAACCCAAGAGGCTAGGGGAAAGGCACAGAAACTAAAACGGGTCATAACCCTTTTTTCTAGCATTCTTAAAACCATGCAATTTTTCTCGTAATCTCATTCTATTGGAACCAGAAGGAATGACAAAACGGTCACTTTCCAAAAAGGAATCAGAGTCAATATCAGGCGAAAGAGCCTCAAACGAATTCTTCCCTTGGACTAAACCAGAAGAATGTTCAACTTCTTTACTTGAGCTAGATTTCCCTCTAGCTTTAGAAACCTCAATCCACTCATTCGGGTCTTTGCTTTTAGAGGAAACATCCTTTGAAGGAGAAGGGACCCTATCTTTGGAAATACTCACAACATTTGTAACATCATTAGGAATAACCTTAGAAGCAGAAGGAGCGCTCTTCTTGACCTTCCATACCTGAACCGGAATATAAGTCTGACCTAATGGGCACTTCATGGAAGAGTGACCAAACACCTTGCATCTATCACATCTAGAGGGCCTCCAAGGAATATCAAAGGAAATTTCCGAAGTAACACCCTTCCCCAGATCGAACAACATGGATTTAGGGATCTCTTTATCTGCATCAATTTCCACACAAATCATCGCAAGATTATCCAAATCAACATAAAGAGGATTTCCCAGGGTACTTCCAATGAATTCCAACCCTTCAATAGAACGTAAAACAATTGGAAGATTTTTTAAGTTGATCCAAACTGGGATTTTGGAGAAATATTCTTTTTCCAAAATCATCCCAAACTGCCACCGCTTGATAACCATAAGCCTTCCAGCAACAAAGGATGGCTCCCTATTCAAAATATCATTCAAGGCCGATTCATTCATCACTTTGAACAGAAAGAAACCCGGTTCGAGTTTGATAGTTTCCAGCACAACATCACCCCAATTCCGCCTAGCCCAATCATGCACCAAGGAAAATGGGAGATTTTTGTCAAGAATGTGCCCCACAATAGCAAACTCCCAAAGCTTCACACCAACATCAATAATGGCTTCTGGAATTACAAACATACCATTCAAGATATTCCCCACGTCCTTCTTGGAGAGATGCTGCAAATTTGTCTTAGGTTTGCCCCAAACCGGAGGACTTTTATTATGGTCAAAACCGTGAGAAGAAGGTTTTAAAGGAGGGAATTCAGAATCTAAGCAATGAGTTCCCTTACGCTTACCAAAGTGCTTCCCCACAAAATTCCTAGTCACACCTCCTAAAGAAAACTTCCTATGAGGATTAGAAGCAATTGCAGACCCCAAACTTCCACGAGTAGTCACCGAGTCATGAGCATCCACTTGTGATCCAGTCACATTACCAGCTTCATCATTAGAGAGATGGGAATGGTGTGCATGCAAAGCATGCAAATCATGCAAATTCGGGCCACCAGCTGGAGAGACATTTAAAGCAAGCTCTCCACGTGAAACACAATCATGAGAACCGGCCCCACTCTTACCACGAGAAACGTGCCCATCAACTCCATGCGCACCAAACGCTGGTAAGGACTTAGAATGAAAGGCATGCACATCCTCAATGCCAGCTGCACCGCATGGTCCACCAACACGTGGTCCACCAACGTCAACACCCCCGCAATTTGTAGAATCCCTAATATCTCCACTTGACTGAGCAATTAAATCAGCATTTAATGCTTTCTTGTCACCTACAACATCACTAGGAGTTGTTATAGGGGCGCGTGCTACACCCCGCCCAACATTAGCACTTACATCTCTAACATCTCCATGCGCTGCCCTCTTATGCAAGACAAAAGGAGGAGAACCGGGCCCACTATTATTAAATGCATGTTGACCATGTTGTCCCTTTACGTCACCAGCACCTTCACATAAGGGAATCGCATTAAAGGCAAGATCACTCACTGAAGCGACCTGACCCTCTTTACGAAAACCAAAACCAACCATACTAGAATTAATTAAAATATTTCTACCAACTCCCCTCACTTCATCCTCATTTCTAACACCCAGCCTGCGCACAGGACCGCCATCATACCCACCTGGACAACCACCAACTATAACATCCGAACTTTTATCCTTAGACGAGTGGATAAAAGTAGTTACTTCCGAAGGAGCAACTGAACCCAAGTAACCAAGGGAAAGATTTGCAGGAGAGGTACCTGCAACAACAGGAGTTGCAGCAACCAGCGCCGAACCTGCCACTGAGCATACCTTGGGAACCGAAGTGTCACCTGCAAGAGAAGGGGAAGACAGAGCTAGAGCAGGGGTTCCTTCACCAACCGAGGTCTGAACCATCTGCATTGTAGCAAAGCTACACCCTACAACACTAGAACCATTAGAGGACTGCACCACTTCAGCATGTACACCATCAGCAACGACAACCTTGCCATGGATACAACCCTCAACTTCAAAAACATCACCACCCTCGCCATCCCCTAACTCGGATTCAAAGTCACTATCACGGCAAAGAGAACACTCATCAAGACTACCACAAGAACAAGAAGGCCCACTACTAACATCAACATCATCCTCCACAACATGCCCAAAACCACCGCCTTCCAAACAAGGAGTAGCAGCTTGTCCCCCATCCTTAACCAAGCTACCAACACTGCTAGCAACAGAACCAGCACTACCAGAAGATAAATCCTTAGTACCTTCACAGCCAACCCCAACACTGTCACTTCCAAAACCAGAACCAAGAGAACAAGAAGATAAAATGGCATCAAGCTCTTTGCCATCAACCAGAGCCTTACCTTCTCGGGCAAGCAATGCAACAAGACCCATTTTGACAATGGCACACCTTAGCAGGTCCACCCTCGCACGGATCTGGGTACAAAGAACAGAAGCAAGCTCTTCAAGATTCCACTTCTTGATTTCCAAAAGCTTGAGAACAGCCTTTACCTCATACGAATCAACCTCAACGGGTTTGCTTGTGGCATTAACACCACCCTCAACAGAGACATTTGCATGAAAGTCCTTAAGAGACATTTTTGAACCAAGCTTCAAACCAGAGTTCTTCCCCATAAAACACAAGGACAGAACAAAATGACCAAAGAAAAACTAAAACAAAGAAACAAAGATCAAACCATGAAAACACAGATAGAATAAACCTAATGCATGAAAGAAAAGAGGGGATATCACCCAACCCCAGAGCTTCTCTCACTAGAAAACTCCATCAATTGCTTAAGGAAGGTTTTTGTCAAGAAGATAACCCAATAGAGAAAATTAACAGAACTTAATTGATCAATTTTACAAAACAAAGAATGGTCATATGACCAATTTTGGCACAACTGGGTCGATTGGCTAGCTTTTTACCAAAACCCTTGACCATGGTCAAGTATTTTTAACCCAAAAACATTCTAAAAATGTGAAGGATCAAAACACGGTTGTTTTGAGCCCTGAACCATCGAATTTGGATCAGATTTGACCAAAATATGGCCAAAATATGAAAACCCTTGAATTTGGGGAAGAAAATATGGGAGGTCAGCTTGGTGACCGTCCTAGCTAGGACGGCCAACCGTCCAGCCCTTGGACTGTCACCAGCATGCTCGATCAGATTTTGCAAATTCGGAATGTTTGAAACTTTCCCACTTGTTTTGGTCGATTTAGTTCGTTTTTTTGGAATAAATTCGAACTTGGTTCAGCTTGCAAACCCTAGGAAGATTAATTCTAAGCCCTAGGATAGATTTTGGTGCATTAAATCCTAACCATTCAAGGTTTTAAACCCTAGCTCTATATATGCTTCATTATGTTAGAGAAGGGAGGAGAAGAGAGGGAGAATTCTAAGGTTTTGAGACGGAGGCTACAGATCTGGTCCTCCATTGTTACACCATTGCAGGGGTAAAAACTTAAGGCTAGGAGCTTTGAGAAAGGTAGCCAAAAAGGAGATCGAAGGGTAAATGCTTAACCATGGTCTTGTTCTTTGATATTTTATATAAATCCTTCTTTTTTCTCCATTCTCATCTGTTCAAGATGTATAATATATTTTTTTTAGTTGCTTGCATATGTTAAAATAATATTAGTTATTACATGATATTTGATTTAATATATATGCATGATTAGGGTTAGCTTTGTTATGATTTTGTATGAGTATGTATGGTTAGGGTTAACTTAGTTATGATTTTATGTGAGTTAATGTGTTTAGGTTATTTATTTATTATGAGCATGTATGTTTAGAATAGTTATTTGTATGATGTTATATGAGTATTTATAGTTAAGATATTTTTATGTTGATTTTATGTGATTTTATGTGATTAGGGTTAATGTGTATGATTAGTGTAGCTTAGTTATGATTTTATGTTAGAATGCATGCTTAGGGTTGTTTAGCTTAGTTATTATTTTATGTGAATATGCATGTTAGGGTTAGTTTTCTTGATATTTTATGTTTATTTTTTTTTTTTTGGATAATTAAGAAATATATTACCAAAAAAACAAGATTTTACAATAAAGAGCAAAGCTCGAGCCTCACGAAGAGGCTAACAGCAAAGACCAAAGCCAAACAAACCTCTTACAACCCAAGAGGCAAGGACACTCACAAAGACAAACTAGGGAACATCCCTCCCTCGGGAATTTTTAAGAGAATGAATTTTATCTTTGAGTTTCTTTTTGAGAGACTTTCTAGACAGAGTAACATCATTATAGTTGTAGTCCACCAATCCCGAAAAATCCAACTGAGCATCATCAGTAAGACTGTCATCAAGCACGCTGAACTGATTACTCGTATCACACCCCTTGCTGACCAAGGGGACATTTTCCTTAACACTGGGAGCTTCATCATCTTTGGCCTTAGAGCCAGAGATCTCGATCCACTTATCACTAAGAACAGCAGGAACCTGAGGGTCTTTTTTCCTCCAAACTTTAACAGGCTTGGAAACAGAAGGAGCATGAGGAATAGAGGGGCACTTCAATAAAGAATGGCCAAACACATTACACTTCTCACACCGAGAAGGAAACCAAGGAATCTCAATTCCAATCTCAACAATCTCACCATTACCAACATCCACTTTCAAAAATTTAGGAATAACCTTGTGGGCTTCAAACTCAATGCATACACGGGCAAAACTGGCTCTACTACCAGTGGCAGTATGCATATCCATAAACAGAGGCCTGCCTAAAATACTTCCCAGAAATTCCATACCCTTGGTGGTACGCAAAACAAGAGGAACATTGAAAAACTTGGTCCAAAGAGGAATACTGGAAAGGCAATCTTTCTTTAATTCCATACCCGAAACCCACTGTTTGAGAACCAAAAATTTTCCTGCGATGTAATAAGGACCCCCAGATAAAATTCTATCAAGAGCTTCCAAATTACTAGCTTTGAAAAGGTAAAACCCATTATCAAACTTAAGCACTTTAGTTACATCTTTTCCCCAAATCCGAGAAGCCCAATTACTAACCATAGGAAATGGAAGATTTTTGTCAAGCACATACCCCAAAATGGAAAGATCCCATTCTTTTTTCCCTTCCTCAATGACCACAGACGAAACTGTAAAAATACCCTCTTTACATTCCTCAATATCCATGCTAGAAAGCTGGAGCAACTTTGAAAGCTTGGCAGGGTTATGAACAAGACTGCTCCATGTTCTAGCAGAAGGAGCTATATTACCAGCCTGAACAGAAGGTACGACACCCACAGAAGCCGACTTCAACGGAGGAAACTCAGAAATATCATCCTGCAGATCAGCCCCAATAATACCCGGACCGGCATTACCAAACTGTAATCCATTACCAACACGAGAGATATTTGTTGCATGCAGACCATGCAAGCCATGCATGCCACGAGAAACATGAGGCTGTTTTGCATGTACAGTATGCGGGTCATGCAAACCAAGCTGGGAAGAGGAGAAGGCTGGAGAAGACACACGAGTACCACTATGAATAAAATTAGCTCCATCCACGTGGCCAGCAGCTGCTCCACCCACAGCCAAAGAAGGCAAATGAGATGTTGTAACATGGGACTCAGAACCGGACCCACTTGATATTAGATTTGAACTCAACATCTCCCCAAACGCATGGTCAGAAACCCCCTGCCCAAGAGCAGCAGACCCATTCGAAATTTTATTTGCTTTTAAAATTGAGACCAAATTTCCCTCTCTCACGTCACCAACCTATTGCGTAACACCTCTCCCATCAAAAGTTGCTCCACGTGGAGTAGAAAGGTGACTTTCTTTTGATGCATTTAATGCATTCATAAAAAATGAATTTTCAAAAGGAACCAAAGTCTCCAAATCCTTCCCACTCTCTCCAGCGTCATGATGCAAACAGCCTACCACATCACCCACTGCTACACACTTATCCTTGACAGAGGCGGCAAAGCAATTCATGGGACCCGCGCCATCAACACTCAAGTCAAAGTCTTGGGATCCAACACCCGCTCCAGACACTGCTACAAGAGGTTTAACAAACCCCACAGCTTCATTAACTCCATCACGTGAAAGAGACAAATGAGTTGCATTTAATGCAAACTCACCCATTAAATGAACATCAGCCACGCCATGCACACTAACACCACAAGTATCCACTTCACCACGTCCAACACCTTCACTAGATTGATAAACGGCGCCACTTGTCATAGCTGGACTCGCAACATTTGAATTAGAAATAGAAACCAAGGCAGATTCATGATTAGCATTTAGTGCATTAAATGCACTTACACTATCCCTAGCTGGAGATGAAACTGAATGCGCACCATTAAGAATACCATTCCAATTATTGTCATTAGTAACCCGAGCTTCATCACGCGAACTAGAAGAACCACCTAAACCACAAGTAGCGTCACCAACTACAACACAACGAGAAAGGCCACTCTGAGCTGCATTTAATGCGGGCTTCCCAACACCTGCAACATCACCTGTGATAGCAGACCCAGCTGAACCAGGGAAAAGAGTCGCCGCACTGTCGCCTGAACCTGAAAAGAAGTTTGCAGGCAACGAGGATTGGATACCACCAACTTCCTGGGAAGGGATCAGATGCAACTCATCAACCCTACACCCTTCGTTAAAACCTCCAAGGCCAGGAGCTTCTACTCCAACTGAAATACCATCAACAGAAGGACCATCAATGGCATCGCTCACCACAGTATCACAGTCACTATCGCGACATAAATCACATTCTTCTTGACTCCCACAAGAACAGGAAATTCCACTGCAATTATCTTCATCATTATCTTCATCATGCTCCTCATGCTCCACAGGCTCATCATGAACAACACTTTCATCATGCACAACTCCAGCGATAGACCCAGAACTTGCAATAGCCTCACTACTAACACTACCCCCCACCGAGACAGGTGCATTAACACTACTACCACCACCACTACCACGAGCACTGGACGATAAGATAGTGTCAAGTTCTCTGCCATCAGCCAAAGCTTTGCCTTCACGAGCCAGTAATTCATCAAGGCCCTTCTTAATAATGGAACAATTATGCAGGTTCTCCCTTGCTCGGATTTGGTTGCAAAGAGCTGAAGCAAGCTTTTCAACACTCCATTTCTTAATTTCTAAAATATTAATAACCTGTAGAAGTTCAGCAGAATCCGAAGAAGACTCCAAAGGAACCTTAGAACCCACACAGGAGGATTCAGCAGAAGTTTTATCATGAAAAACCTTGAGAGACATTTTAGCACCCCCCTTCATCCCAGAGTTCTTACCCATAAAACAAGAAAACCAAAAACACACTAAGAACAGGATCAAACCAATCAAAACTTACAGAAGGAAAGACAAATCACACAAAGTTCATCAAAACTGAAGCCTAAAAGGGGATGGAAATCACCCAACCCCAGAAGCCAGAGCTTCTCTCACTAGAAAGAACCCCATTTTGTTCCCTATTTTATGTTTAGCAAGTATGTTAGGATATTTTCCATCATGATTTTATATTTTAGGGTTGTTTATGTTAGTAATCATGTTTAGGATGAGTTTTTTTTCATTATTTTATATGTAAGCATGTTTAGAATAAATGTTGATATGTTCATATTGTTATTTGTATCTCTTAATGTTTGATTGATGGTATTAATGATGATATGAATGTGTTAATATATTGTTCTTGATATGTGATGAGTCGTGAGTCAATTTTTTTTGCTTTTTATGATTATTTGAACACTTGATATCGATTGAATGGATTGAATATATGAATTGTGTACGAGGGAGCGTGCGAAGGTAAGATCCTCCTCTTGAGTTTAAATGAATTATAAAAGCATTTTTTTGTTGATTTTAATGTTGTTTTATGTGATAATCTAGTCAAGCATGTTAGTTTAAATTTGAATATTATATTAGTATGCATATTAGGGTGTTTATTCATTATTAACCATGGATTAAGAATGATTTTTAGGCCATTAAAAGTGTGTATTCAAATCTGTCCAGATTTGAATATAACTTTTTTTTTTTTGGATAATTAAGAAATATATTCCAAAAAACAAGATAATACAAAAAAGCGCAAAACACGAGCTCAAAGACACAACTCAAGGAGCTAACAACACGAAACCTAGCCAAAAAAGAAAACCACAACAACCCTAAAGGCTAGGAAACAAGCAAAAGAATCAAAAACTAAGGGACATCTCTCCCCCTAGAATTTTTGAGAGTGTAAATTTTATCTTTAAGCTTCTTTTTTAGAGACTCTCTTGACAAAGAATTATCAACAGAAATGCTTTCTACCATATCCACATATCCTCACAAGTATCCTCATTAACATTAGCATTAAGGATGTTAAACTTATTGCTAATAGTACAATCCATACTGACTGATGGGATAGTTTTCTTATTTTCCTCAACACTAGTGCGTTTAGCAGCTCGAACCTCATGCCACTGATTATCACACACAACAGCTGCCTGAGTAACAACCTGAGAGTCAACCTGGGTAACTTTCTTCCTCCACTGAAGAATAGGCTTAGCATGTTTGGAAGGGGGAGGGGAAAGGGGACATTTAAACAGGGAATGCCCAAACACCTTACAATTCTCACAACGAGATGGAACCCAAGGGACCTCAATCCCAACTTCCACAGTTTCATCATTCCCTACTGCCAATTTCAAGGACTTAGGGATAGCTTTGTCAGCTTCAATCTCAATACAAATTCTAGCAAAATTTGCTCTACTGCCTATTGCCGTGTGCACATCCATATACAAGGGATTTCCCAAAATACTGCCAATATATTCCATGCCTTTAGTCGTTCGAAGAACAAGGGGAACATTGAACAATTTTACCCATACAGGAATTTTAGAGAAACCACCTTTCTTTAGTTCCATACCCGGTTGCCAATGATGAAGCACCAAATATCTACCTGTAACATAGTAAGGGCCTCCATCTAGAATTCTGGAAACAGCATCAGAATCCTTGGCCCTAAACAGGAAAAGACCTGTGTCAAATTTTAGCACATCAGAGACATCATCACCCCATACCCTCAAAGCCCATTCTTTAACCAAAGCATAAGGAAGGTTTTTGTCAAGAACATAACCCAATAGAGAAAATTCCCAACGAGTCTTCCCTTCATCAATTATAAGATCAGGAACATCATACACACCCTCACTGACAGGACCAACATCCCTTTTAGAAAGCTTAAGTAAATTGGCTTGACTTTTGGGATTTTGAACAAGACTATTCCAAGACCGAACTAGAGGATTGTTAATCCTATTCCCTTCATGAACCTTGTGACCACCAGAAGACGACACCAAGGGAGGGAACTCCAAATTACCACTAAGACCATCAGAACCCGTAGCACTCCTTTGAGAAATAGAACCAATAGTACCTTGGGTTTTATCAGACTTAGCACCTGCAGTAACATGGACATTATGGGATGCATGCAAACCATGCAATGGCTGGACACCCACGTGAGCTGGACTCCCACTTGGAGAACCGGATGCAGCACCTTGAGAGGAACCACTAGCAGCACCCTCTAGCTCTCGGGTAGCAAGACCATTAGCCAAAACCAAGTCATCATGAGAAGAAGAATTAAACAAATAATTTATTTCCTTTCCCCCTCCACCATCCTTCACATGGACAGCATTCATAAACACTTGAGAACGGGTCCCACTTGAATTATTATAAGCTAACAATTCCTCTCCACCCAAACCAAATGGATTGGGATTGCATGTAAAAGATTGTAACACGCCTGCTGATGTGGACTGAGAAACACCCACTAAAAGGTTCGAAGAGCCTGCAGCAGCCTCAACAATCCCATCCCCAATAATTCCATCAACATCACTAGGTTTAAAAAAACCATCCACATCATGAGTATTATCAACAATTGCATCTCCATGTGAACAAGCAGACTGATGTGTAATAAATGCATACTTACCACCTGAAGCAATATAACTTATACTGGAAGAGTGGGACGCGTGAGAACCTGGTGTAGCAATAGAGGGGTGACAAGTTGCATGCAATGCATGCGAAACACTTAGACCCGCGTCTGCTCGAGCAGAACTCACGTGCTCACCACTACAGTCAACTTCTACTAACTCGCGAGTAACTCCCATTCCACTAACTCCATCAGACTCAGCATGGGTTAAGGAGGCGCGCACAGAGGGATGGGTTGCGTAAGCTGCATGCTTACCAACTGGAGAAGAGCTTGACAGCGCACTACCAATATTATTATAATTAACTTTAATAATATTTTTATCATCTGCAACCACCCTAGCAGAAGAAGAACTCAATTTCACATCACCTGGGGCAACAAAAGAAGCCTCTTGGGAACCGGCCCCACTAGGAACTAAACAAGTATTCTCCCCACTACAACCACTCACGTAACCAACTCCACTGTACGCAGCTGAGTTATAACCAGAACCCATAGTGGTTGACTTCGCCACATCAGAGGGGGATATAAGGAGCTGCAAGGCAGGTAAAGGACCTGCATACTCAGAGGCTACATCAACAGCCGTATTAAGTACATTGGAAGCCGCAATACCAGCTGCAGGGAAGGAGGAGAAAAGACATGTACAAATGGAGACTCGGGACCTTTATCAGCAGCAGGGATCGAGATCACCTGCAACGCACCATTAATACACCCGTCTTCCCTATCCCTAGAGCCAAGAGGGCCTAAAGAAGTCTGCAACTCTTCTACAAGAATAGGAGAGCCAACAGCAACCTCCAAACCATCTTCACTGTCACTGTCTCTACACAAGGAACAGTCTTCTTGGCTTCCACAAGAACATGAATCTCCACTACAGATATCATCATCCTCCACATCTTCACCATGCACAGCAATACCATGCACGTCAACCTTACTACACTGAACAAGCTCACTTCCATCACGAGCATAAGAAGAGGATACAACCTCATGGCATGCAGTACCTTGACTACCTTGAACAGCACAAGTGAGGGAATCAAGCATATCAAGCTCATCATAGCCAAGCAGAGCCTGGCCCTTCCTAGCAAGCAAGTCTTGAAGCCCTTGTCTAACAACAAGACATTCCTTCAAATTTTTTTTTTTTACGAATCTTATCAATAAGAACTGAGGCAAGAAAGCTTTCATTCCAACCATTCTTCTTCAAAATAAGTTTAACATGATTAACCTCAGGGGAATCAATAACAGCCTTGGTAAGCGAAGAACCACCACCACCACTTAAGACTGGAACATTAACAGAAGGCGGGGTAACCTTAGAACCCCCACCAGAAGACTCAGCAGGAATATTATCAAGAAAAACCTTGAGAGACATTTTTGAGCCACTCTTCTTACCAGCATTCTTACCCATAAAATCAAGAAAAAAAAGAACAAACAGAACAAACACCAAAGCAAGAACAAACCAAACAAAGAACCAAAAGAGATCAGCAAACCACCCTAAGAACAGCAAGACTGAAACCTAAACAAGGGATGAAACTCACCCTACTCCAGAGTTTCTCTCTCTAGAAAACTCCATTGCCCTTTAAAACTCGAATATATACTTTAAAATGGTTTAATTATCATTTTTAAGCCATGTTTTGCATGATGTTTGTAGTTTATCTTGTCTATTCATGTAGAAAGCATGCTAGGTCATCTTCACAATTTTTTATTCTTATTTTCATGGTTTTTAGGGTGGTTTAAGGTTAATATTCAAATCTGTCCGGGTTTGTTTATGTCCTTAAATTGCTTCTAAAAATTATTTTAGGGCTAAATCTAACTTAGAAATATGTTTAGGATCACATAGTTTGATTAGTATGAATTTAGGAACATTTTCATGCATGATTAGAATTGATTTTGTGAATGTTTGATTAATTTAGTTAAATTACAGCATGCATTTGCATTAGTATGTTAGGTTTTTAGATAAACTTTAGGGCTAGTTAGGGACCCTAGGTTTAGGAAGGTCACTTGACCTTCCCTAGGAATGTCCTTTGTTGTAAAGACCATTATCTGATTTGTGTATTTTATTTAAATTAAGAGTCTATCTTCGAGGGATTTTCTAAAAAGATTTTAATGTGATTTTTACAAAATGAATATGATTTTTTATGAAAGATTTGATTATTAAATGATTTTCAAAAAGATTTGAAATGTTTTAAAGATTTTTACTTTGGAATGAAATTCCTCTCAATATGATTTGTTTTCTTGAAATATCTTTGAAAAAGATTTTCAATTGGAATTTAATTCTAAAGATAAGAATTGTTTAGAATATTTGGATTTTAAGAAAGTCTTTTAATTTGAAATGATTTTGAATAAATGATTTTAAACAAACAAAAACTCTCGAAGTTAGAGTCTTGAATTAGGTTGAATACCTTTGATGATGTGATCGATTACAATAGGAGAGTCCTAGGGTAGTCGAACTACGTGGACTTTGATACTTGCTAGGTGATACTAGTAAGTTACGTAGGCGCTAATAGGGCTCAAGTCCGCCCTAGGATGCCCGTAGGGTATTATAGGTTTTTAGGGTTTGTTTGTATATATTTTCTTATTATTAATATGACTAATATAGATAATGCATTTATATCACTATTTTTTTGGTTGATTAGATTATTTAGGATTGTTTGCATTAAGGATTTAAATAGCCCAAATAAATAAGAATTCCTTTAATTAGGGCGAGGTGGGTGCCTACAAATGAAAGCTTGGAACCTTCCCACGTCGTAACCTAGCCCCCGGATCCAACTCTGGTTTGTAGACTGCATTTCCATTAATGGAGTTTGTTTTATTGAAAATAAAATATTTTTATGGTTTCCTTATTCCTTAAAAATAAGGTGGCGACTCATTTGTTTTGTTGTTTTATAAAACCCCCCTTAATCACATCGCCCGGTGATGATGTGGACACCTCATAAAGCCCCTCAAAAGGCTGGTCCACAGATGGCCTGCGCCATCATCGATCTAGTCATATCTAGAAGAGTTCTATTCCTCCTCTCCGCAACACCATTTTGTTGCGGTGTGCGAGGAATAGTGAGATGTCTTAGGATCCCTTTTTCCTCACAAAATTCCTTAAATTGATCAGATAAATACTCGCGTCCGCGATCAGTCCTAAAGGTTTTTAAGCCTTTTTCATGCTTGTTCTCAACCTCTGCCACAAAGCGCTTGAAGCAATCCAATGCTTTATGGCGGTGAGAAAGCAAATAGACATAACCGTATCGCGCATAGTCATCGATCAGTGTAAGAAAATAAGAGGCCCCATGACGTGCCTTTTTATTGTTAGATATGTGCCCTAAAACCAATTGTTAAGTTGTATTTAGGGTTTTATATTTCATTATATTATCTTGTATGGAACATTATTCATTTATGATATGGCTAATTTTGTCATGTAAACTTGTGTTTAATAACTGTTCATGATAAAGTCCTTGGATAGTATGATAGAGAGTTATATCTCAAGTGTTGAGATAGAGAGACTTATAACTTTCAAGAACATCTATCCTAAACTAGTTCCTGATCATAGGTTTATATATTTGGACGATTATAAACCGTTAAGATTAGCTCAGGTTTTACTAGCTCCATGGGAGGATGGTGAGTCTCGAACCATCTGTGTAGAGACACTATAGTAAACCTGTGGGTGCTTGTTAGAGAACAAGTACACCAAACGTGACCAATATGAGTACAGCTTATGGAATTCTATTTGTATGTCAAAAGCTGCTCATGTGTATAGTCACAATTGTAATCCTTAGACTTGAGACACCACTTGTTATCTTATACATGAATTGCTAGAGTTTGATAGTATCTCGTACAATCTTAATCATAAGGATGTAATCGGTGCTCATTGGCTCTAGTGAGTTATGTATGAAGATAGGTGAGTGTGCAATAGAGGATCACCACCCTTAATATGAAAGGGCGAATGTCTTAGTTAGTTCACAGATACTATCTCAATGGAGTCTTTGGCCAAAGCAGAAGGTTACCAAGAAAAGTGTTTCAAGGGTATACCTAATTGAGATTATACTCTAGTGAATTTGTGACATATGATTAAGTTAGGGTTTGACATGAATCCATACCAAACTAACTTAATCAAGACATTGTTTGGTGAGGGATTATCTATAGCACGAAGGGTTCATTTACACGTTTGTATATTCACCCACACCTAGGGTACGTCATGACATATTGCGAGAAGTCACTCATGACTAGTGAAGGCCTAATGATAAGAGTTATCATTGAGGGCAAAATTGGAATTGTTCCAATCGAACCTAAAAATTGAAAGTTTCTATTTTGGGAGACATTGAGATGTCCCCTGCCACTACTAGGTTGGGATGAACCCAATGGGTCACACACATAAGGACATAAGTGAGGTTTTTAAACTTGTGAGAGGGGTACACTCTTATTAATATATGTTTGACTTTAATTAATTAATGGTTAATTAATTAAGAGTCAAAAGGATATCTAATTCAAGAGTGTTAGTAACCTAAATAGGGTTAATGGTCATGCTAGCACTAGTAACCAAACACCCTAAAAAGATGAGAAGTCTATTTAAAGAGAGGGAACCCTAATAGTTCAATAAGCTAAACTCATCAAAGAGCTCTCTCTCTCTAAGCCGCCACTCTCTCTCTCTTCCTCTCCAAGCTTGCTTTTTCAATATGTTGAAAAATCAAGAAAGTTTAATTACTCTTGTGTTCGTGTGGACTATCGTTGGAGGCCATCATACTTTTGGGGCTTGGATTTTCGCGAGGACGATCATCAAAGTAAAGAGAGCATCGCAAAGGAACATATCAAGTAAGCTTTTAATTCTTGTTCAATTTATTGTTTGATTCGTTTTATCGATTGAGTTGATTCTTTGATGAATACATTGGGAAAAAATTTTAAATCCTACTTTCTGCTGCGTTCCCTTTTCGTATTCTTTTCAGTGGTATCAGAGCCAACTCCAATCCATGATTCGAATCATGAATGGCTTTGTATGGCGTATATTAAAATATGTTTTAATTAATTGGGATTTTGAGAAATCACCAATGTGAGATTCGGCCATGGGGCTTTAGTGCCTCTTAAGTTTTGTTTTAATTCTTTGCAACTGGGGTTTTACAAACCTTAGTGATGGACGGTTTCTATGGGGGCTGCACTATTGGTATTCGGCCATGGAAGGGTTCACAAACCCTAGGTGGATGGCTACTTGGTGGAGAAGATGATGAGACACCATTAGGAACCCTAGATGGACGGCTACTAGTGATGGGATATCATTAGGGTTTTAACCCTAATTAATCTAAGCCAATTATCCAAAAAAAAAATCTAAGCCATTTATTTTAGTAACCCTAAGATTGGATGGCTATGATTAATTGATTATGTATCTTCATCATTTTAGTAAACCCAATCATAATAGGAAACCTAGTTTAACTAGGAATTTCAAATTAGATTTGTTTCCTATTTGGTGTTCTCTTTCCTAATTAATATAGGATATTAATTAGGATAATCCTAGTTGACCTAGGAATTAATTAATGTGATGAATTAATTAAATAAGTGGCTGCATTTTAGAGTTTTAGAAACTCTATGATGATTAGATAAGTTTCCTAATTCAAAAGGGATTTTAATTATACACTTTCTTTAATAGTCAAAATTTATGTAAATTGGAATCCTTGTTGAAATAGGAAAGTTTATTATTTGATGACTCAATTTAGGGTTTAAGAAATCCTATTCCTTTTTTGATTAGAATTGGTTTTGGAATCAAATATAATCAAAATAGGAAACATAAAACCCTAACCCACTCATGAGATTTTTGGCCACACTAGGGTTTATCAACCCTAGTGTGTTACGGCCACAAGGTGGCTTGTGTTTTATTTTTGTTGCCTTCACTTATGTTTATTAAATGTTTTTATATGATTGAAAATTATTTTATAACATTTTGGAAATACAAAAGTGAAGAAATAAAAGTAAATGTGAAATTAAGGTTTTGGAAACCCTAATTGCCATTTTGGGTTTTGTGGTTTAACACTTTGTGTTTTAGCTTTTAATTCGATTAAATTGCTTTAGGGTCATCTACATTGATATATTATTGTGTCCTAAGAGTTAGTACATGAAAATATATTGATAAGGTATTATTTATATGTTTTTGAAAGTCAAAACAGTATGCTGTTTTTCTGGGCAGCATCTAATACCAGTTTGTAAAATCATTAAAAATGGTTTCTAATGGTTTTTACAATTAGCCACTTATCGACTTCACTTATATAAGGTCTTAACTAAATGTAGGAAGAGTTCCCACCATTTATTTTGACTTTAGATAGCCGCACTAAGCTTTTTGTGACTGATACTCAAATCTGTCACGATTTGGAGTAACCGTCACAAAACGCTTTAAAGTGATATCAAACGTTGGAATCACTTAACGAGACCCCTGCCATTGGAAAGAACACTGAAAATCCTAGTGAAATGAAGTGTTCTTGAATTTAAAATGTTGTTTTAAATAGTGCAAATAATTAATGCAAATCAGGGGCAGATTATTGATGTTTTAGAGAAAACACTAAAGTAAAGAGTTACTTAATTTTAATGCGATTAAAATTAACATCTATTTTCATGGGATGAAAAATAGATTAAAACATGTCTTTAATTTATGCCATTGCCATTTATTACTTGTTCCTTTGTTCCTTTAATTTATGCAATGTGATTGTTTAAATTATAATATGGAAAGTTATGGACTTTTAAAGACCAATTAATATGGATGTGATTGGCCGCATGTGATGTGATGATTTATGGGTTGTAATTTAAATTAGTTTAAATTATTTGTGATGTAATTTTAATTATGGGCTTGCATGCCTATTTCCCTCCTTTGTTATGTATCCCCTATTCCTTTATACCTTTTCTTCATTTATGTAATTGTACATCAAAGATCGAGACGGTACATAGTGGACCCGAGGATGCATGGAGCAGTGGGAGGACAAAGAGAAGACCTTGAGAAGATCTTTTCTTTTATGTAATAGTTACAGGTTATAATTGCGATCACGATACCCACATTTGACCTAGGGCTTAACTATTGGCTCTAATTGGGCCCAACCTAAAAAGTCCATAATCTTTCCATTAGGCCCATATATATGTTAGATGTATGCTTTAGGGACCCGTTAACCATATTATTATATGTCTTTGATGATAGTGTCCCGTTCCTTTATGGATAGTGGGAGTATCATTAAAGTACTAATAGTAAAGAATGGTTAATAATATATATGTGATATATTAATGCATGTGATGTATGTTAATATTCTGATGAGACCTAAATACCCCTCAATTTCAAAAATTAAATTGTAAGGAAGAGGCATATGAGTTCTTTATCCTAGCCTCCTACCATTACAAGATAGGTGCGTCTTTATGGTGGATGTGCTTGGCTGTAGATATGTGGGAACACATTCATTATGAAGGTTCAAACCAGCTTGTTACATATTGGATATCATGAGGTGCGATAATGGGGCTTACCAAGAAACTATTATGTGAGGGATGCCACATTCAATTGACCATACTCATGTGAATGGTAGGTGTGATTTAACTAAAGTACACTAACCAAGAAACTATTATGTGAGGTTACTGTAATTTAGAGGCTAAAGAAAGGTTGGAACTTAATTATCCAAAAAAGAAAGGTTGGAACTTGCTTAGTGAAGCATTGGATAAAGAGTTATCCACCCCTTTGGATTAGTGATCCAAGAAACTATCATGTGAGGTTCACTAGTTCAAATGGGACCCCAATCCCCATTAAGAATTCAATTTTTGAATTCTCGAATCCTATAGAGGGTGTATGGGATTTGATAAAATAGTGGGAGACACCATAAAACTAAAGACCAAGTTATTATGGTTTAATGAAATATATTAATCTGTTATATATTTTTGTAGATATCATGGTTATACTCAAACAAATATCTGAAAATGAATTTGACTTCTGTTTGAATGAATCTTGTAACAATGAGCTATCTAAAGAATTAGGAATAGTTCCTAATTCAGGATTTTATCTATCAGTTAGCTCTGCTTGCTCTTGGGTATTGGATACCGGTGCTAGTTCTCACATATGTAACAATATTAAAGAACTTAGAGGAAGCAGACAATTGGGTCGAGATCAAGTTTCCCTTCGAGTAGGAAATGGAGCAAACGTTGTTGCATTAGCTGTTGGGACTTGTGACCTGATTTTACCATCAGGGCATGTTATGAAATTAGAAGACTGTTTGTTTATGCCAGGTATAGTCAAGAACATTGTTTCGGTTTCATCTTTAACACGTTCTGGCTATGAATTTATTTTCAATAGGAATGGTTGTACTATTTCTTTTAGAAATAAGTTAGTAGGTTCTGGCATATATCTAAGCGGTCTATATTTCTTGAACATGGATGGTAGTGTAAACTGTTTAGAGAAGAATCAAAATGCTAAAGGACATAAAAGACCTTGTGATGAAAATGACTCAACCTATGTATGGCATTTAAGATTAGGTCATATTAGTGAGGAAATGATTAATAGGTTAGGTAAGGATGGGCAATTGGGCTCATATGTACTTGTACCCTTACCTACCTGTGAACCTTGTCTCATGGGTAACATGACCAAATCGCCCTTTACCGGTTAAAGTGAGAGGGCAGGAGACATACTGGGGTTCATACATTCTGATGTATGTGGACCTTTAAACAAGGTTGCCAGGGGTGGTTTCACCTACTTCATTACCTTTACCGATGATCACTCACGGTTAGGTACGGTGTATCTTATGAAACACAAATCTGAATCCTTTGAAAAGTTCAAAGAATACAGAGCTGAAGTGGAGAAACAAACTGGCAAAAGTATTAAAGCTCTTCGATCGGATCGAGGAGGAGAATACTTAACCACTGAGTTTTTGGATCATCTGACTGAGGCTGGCATATTATCGCAATGGACTCCTCCTGGTACACCTCAGCTTAATGGTGTATCTGAAAGGAGAAATCGTACTTTGATGGACATGGTACGATCGATGCTGAGTTACACTGATATGTCAATATCCTTTTGGGGATATGCATTGGAGACGGCTGCTTATTTGTTGAACAGGGTTCCTTCCAAGTCTGTCCCTAAGACTCCATATGAGATGTGGAATGGGAAGAAACCAAGCCTTAAGCATCTGAGGGTTTGGGGTTCTGTTGCATACGTTAAGAACCAAAATGCAACCAAATTGGAAGCAAGATCAAACAAATGTAGATTTGTGGAGTACCCAAAAGAGTCTTTGGGATACTATTTCTATCACACTAGTAAAGAGAAAGTCTTCATTAGTAAGTTTGCCGTCTTCTTAGAAAAAGAGTTTATTCAAGAAGGAGGCAAAGGTCAAGTGGTAGATCTCAAGGAATTATCCGAGAGTTCACAGATCAACACTGATACCACCCCTACCCCTGTTGAGGCAGAACCTACTGTTACACCACCACTTCGTAGATCTAGTAGGATATCTGCTCCTCCAGATAGATATGGGTATCTACATGAGATGCAAGAGGAGCTGTTTCTTAGCGACAAGGAACATCCAAATGATCCTACTACATACGAGGGAGCGATGTTGGACATCGACTCGAGTAGATGGCAAGAGGCCATGAAATCTGAAATGGATTTAATGTATTCTGACCAAGTCTAGACTTTGGTAAATCCACCTGAGGGTATAGTACCTATAGGCTGTAAATGGATTTACAAAAAAAAGATAGGCTCGGATGGAAAGATAGAGACCTACAAAGCTAGACTAGTGGCAAAAGGGTATAATCAGAAGAAAGGTGTTGACTATGAGGAAACCTTTTCGCCAGTAGCTATGCTAAAATCCATTAGGATCTTGTTGGCTATAGCCGCACACTATGACTATGAGATATGTCAGATGGATGTAAAGACTGCCTTCCTAAATGGTAACATTGAGGAAGATCTTTATATGGAACAGTCTAAGGGCTTTATATCCAGTAGTGAGGACCACAAAGTGTGCAAGCTACAGCGGTCCATTTATGGACTAAAACAAGCTTCTTGAAGTTGGAACATTCGATTCAATGAAGCAGTCAAATCGTTTGGCTTCCTTCAGAATATGGATGAACCATGTGTATATAAGAAAGTTAGTGGGAGTGCAGTCACATTTTTGGTCCTGTATGTGGACGACATCCTAATCATTGGGAATGATGTAGGAATGATTTCATCTGTAGAGAGCTTCTCTCTCTAGAATCTCCTTTGGCTGTTCCAGCCTAGGGTTTGCAGGTGTTCCCTCCCCCTTCGGGGGGGGGGGGGGAGGCTGTTCTTGGTAGGTTGATCTTGGATCGTGGTTGATCGGGTGCTTTGCTCAAGATCTCAGTTATGGTTCCTCTCAAGGGTTTGAGCTCTTGGAGCACCATCAGAGGGAGTCGTGCCTGTATTTTTGTAGATTTAGGTCCGTTGGGCCATTGTGCGTGTAGCTCGCGTTTAGCTACAGTCTGCTGGTTTTAAAGTAGATGGTTTTCTCCCAATGTTGGCCGTGCTTTTATCCTTGGGTTCCATGGCTGCTGGTGTTCTTTGTTGGCATGCACCTGCTTCCTCCATTGCTCAAGTTCCTGGTGAGATGTTTGTTTTCGGTCCTTGTGGATCTTTGGGTTCTGATCATTCTTTGGATTTTCAGCGTGTTATTGGTGCTTGTTGCACTTGGGCTGGCTTAGTGGTTATTGATTTTTTAATCCACGGTTTTGGTTCTTTTCTTGTTCCTCGGAGTTTTATTGTTATATGTTTTTGTATAGAAGTTGCTTTTGATGCTTCTTCTCCAAGGGTTTGCAGTTAGTGGTTTTGCAAACTTGGTTTTTCAAAACCTCGGTTCGTTCCTTGGTTTTTTGGGGCTGGTTTTCATGGCTGGTTTGGTGTTTTGTGGTCTTCTTATACCACGGTTTTACATGTTTTACATGTTGGCAGTTCTCTTGTTTGCCTGCGCATGGGAATGTGGCTTATGTTGTTGCTTCGAGTGGTAAGCCTTTGGATTATTATGGATGATTATTTTTTGAAATGTTCATCTCCATCTTTTGCTGGTTAGTGGTTTGGCTTTACCACGGTTCGATACCACGGTTTTTTTCCTTGCTAGCAGAGGCTACTTCTGACTTATGTCGCTTTCACGTGGTGAGACAGTGGGCGCATGTGGGTGGTTTGCGATTGCATGGTGTCTTCTGTTGGTGCGGGATTTATCTCCATTTCTAGTGTTGCATTGGCTGTGGGTTCCTTGTTATTCCACGTGTCTTTCTATTGTGGAGATGTTGTGGAAGCTTTCTAAGCTTTTTTTTTTTTTTTTTTTTTTTTTTTTTTTTTTTTTTTTTTGGATAATTAAGAAATATATTACCAAAAAACCAAGATATTACACAGAAGTGCTAGACACGAGCCACAACAGGGGCAATAACACGACACCTAGCCAAACAAAAGCAAACCTCTTACAACCCAAGAGGCTAGGCAGAACAAAAGAGAAAACTAAGAAACATCTCTCCCACGAGATTTCTTAAGAGAATGAATCTTATCCTTGAGCTTCTTTTTGAGGGACTTCCTAGTCACAGAAAAATCAGCAAAGTTACAATCCACCATATCAGAATGGTCTAACAGGGAATCACCAACATCATCCACATCACTAGAATCAAGCACACTGAATTTATTACTAGTATCACAGCCTGTGCTAACCACGGGACCAACTACCTTCACACTCGAAGTAGCATCAACACAAGCCTGAGAAGCAGGCTGAGAAATAGGGGCCTCGATCCTAAGATCAGAACTATCAGCAGGAACTTGAACTTGAACGACTTTCTTTCTCCAAATCTTAACAGGTTTGGCATCTAGAAGAGAGGGAGGATTCTTGGGGCATTTCAACGAAGAATGCCCAAACACTTTACATTTCTAAGCTTGCATGTGTGGAGCATGTTCATCCCTCTCTTCCAGCTTGTAGTGGTGAGCAAGCATTAAGTGCTTGCATTTAATGCAGTCTGATAGCGTGTTCTTGTGGTAAAGCTTATGTTGAATATGTTGAATTCCACGGTTCATTACCACGGTTTATATCTTGCAAGGTAAGTCTTCTTCTGACTTAGTATGTGTATATGCTTTTCATGCAT
>JAESVK010069070.1:0-10885 GCA_017140935.1 Hamamelis virginiana
TTGCAAAAACTCACAGTGATTCGACGGTTGGTTTTCTGAAAAGTGTCATTGTGAAATTATGTAACTTTTAGCCAAAAAGAGAATCATGTGCCCTTATGTCAAAAAACCTTCAGTTTTATATATTTTGACATTTTGCGCTTCTGTAGGGTCAATTGCAAAATACATTTTAAAAAATTGACCGTTGGATAAAATACTCATCTTATGAATGTAATGCCTACCAAAAATCAGGATAATCCAACGGTTGGTTTTTGAAAAAATTGACTACAAAATTGTGACATTTTGAATAACTGTAAGAATGCAGTTTTAGTTGAAAATTTAAATATGACATGTTAAATTTTGTTGTTAAATGCGGCAATTTATTTTATTTTGTTGGCGTGTGTATGCATTTTTTTTTTAATTTAAAAAAGAAAAAAAGAACGAACAGGTCGACCCATGATATATTGATTGGCGGGTCGGATCGACCCATGATATATGGGCATGGGTCAAGATATATATATATGCGGCAATTTTATTTTATTTTGAGTCTTTTTGTTGGCGTGTATATGTGGGAAAAAAAAAAAACGAACGGGTCGACCCATGATATATGGGTTGGTGAGTCGAGTCGACCCATGATATATGGGCATGGGTCAATACATGGTAGTTAAATGGTTATATGTCCCAAATCTGAGAACAAAAATCATGTAAATGAATTTAATTAGTTGGGTTACTTGGGTGCCCAATGGGCACCCATGGGTTACCCATATCTAACTGAATTATAAATGGGTTTAATTGGGTGGCCCAATTATGACTCATTTATTAAAATGTATTAACCCATACCCATTACTACTAAATGGGTTTGGGCGGGTAAATGGGTTTGGACTAACTTTGCCACCCCTAATTATCTCGTAGATATTCAGTTTTTATCTTTAATGTATTCAAATTCAAATGTACAAAGAACATAATATCAATACAATAGAAATCTCTTACACAAAGTAAGGCAGAGAATTCATCTTCAATCTGATTATTGAGTTTATCTTACATTGTATGAGAGCATTCTACAGACTAACGTCTTTTTTCTGATCCAATGGCTAGCTTAGTTGATTCCACCACCAACTCTCCTGCTGAACCCACTGTCGACTCATCCTCCATTATTCCTTTCATTAATCTCAACAACTTTGTCACTGTGAAACTCACCAAAGATAACTATCTCCTCTGGAAAACTCAATTACTACCTTACTTGCGTGGTCAAAATGTTTTTGGTTATATTGATGGCTCCATTCCAATTCCACACGCAACAATTTCAAATCCCCATGCATCTGCAAATTCCATTTCCCAGATTGCATATCCTGCCTTTTCTCTTTGGTATCAACAGGATCAATTGATTCTTAGCACTTTACTCTCTTCCTTAACTGAGTCTGTTCTTGCTCAAGTGGTTGGTCATTCCACTTCTCGTGACTTATGGCTCGCTCTTGAGACTATGTTCACTGCTCAGTCCAAGGCTCGTGTAGACAGCATCAATTTGCAGCTTTCCACTACAACAAAAGGGAACCTTTTCATTTTTGAATACTATCAGAAAATTAAGGGTCTGACTGATACCTTAGCAGCCATTGGGGAACCCTGACAAGACTCTGAAATTGTCTCCCATCTTCTTGCTGGTCTTGGATATAATTATGATCCTTTTGTGACATCAGGCACGACATGTGTTGATCCTCTTTCTTTAGAGGAACTTTATGGCCATTTTCTAAGCCATGAGAAGCGTTTGGAACATCATTCTACCACCACTGATGCACAATTTCCCTCCACAAATGTTGTAACAAAAAATTCTTCACATCGTAGCAAGTCCTACAGCCCTTAACAACACCCTTCACAGCGAGGATCGTCTCAATATACCAACCGTGGCAGTGGTCGCGGTAGGAGTCGTGGTTCTACTCATAGAATAAAATATCTTTGATATGTTCGATATATCTCCAATATATCCGTACATCTGTGAGTATCGATACAATAGTAGTCTCGCACATCTTTACTAACTTTTAATGTTATGTAACATTTTAGTATAAAATTTGTAAAAATTTGTGATTTATTTTGCCTAGCAAGACACACTTTATTATACCAAATACAACATAAACTTGTCTTATATATATATATATATATATATATATAATTTGCAATATTTTGATTCTAAATTATGTATTATAGTTAAATTCATTATTTTGCAAAGTTATGCTAAAAATTTTCATGCTTAACTAATAATATCCATCGTATCTTTAAATTGATATCGATATTTTCGATACAATCAATATATTTGTTGATATATTTGTGTTTTGGGATGATTCAGTCAGCTTCACTGCACTCGCCAATGACCTATCAATTGCTTTGATAAGAAATGAACAAAAATTACTATAAAACCGCCCCAAAAAAAGAAAAAAAGGAAAGAAAAAACAAGATGGGCGTAGTAAAGAAAGTTTAAGATTATTTAACTGTACTGGAATAAGATTCAAATGTTAGAACAATTGTACTTTGAAATGAAATTAAAATATACAAAGTGTGTAATAAAAAAAGACTAAATTGAAGGTTTGCAATTTCTAATGTCAACCTTTAATTTTTACGATGCCATATTAGTTTTTCAATGTATTGGTAATTCAACTAACCAAGTAATGAAATAAATAAGAAGTAAATTGAAAGTTTGCAAGTTTTCTAAAGCCAACCTTTGATTTTTTTTTTTTGATACTACATTAGCCTTTTAATTTTATTTGTGATTCAATTAATTAAATAAATAAAGGTAATTTCGTATTTCCAAACTTATTTAAGGTTAAATGGTCAATAGAAGTTTTTCTAATTAAGTCAATTTTAGGAGGGATATAGACAGTCCTAATCTAGTAAGTATATGCTTATATAAGTTATGTCAGTATGAAACTAATAAATAATTGTGGGATATATGTTTTGAAAAACTGACCATTGAATTAAATATTATTCTTATGAATGTCATGCATGCCAAAAATTACGGTGATTTACTGTGACAATCTTAAAATTAAATTATAAAAAACTGTGACTACTGAAAACTGTTACAAATTTTCTTAGTGAAATTATCAAGAAACCGACCGTTGGATCACTTTTATTTTATTATTGATATGCATATATAAATACAGTATTTAATCGAACAGTAAGATTTTCAAAATATGAATAGCATATTTACATATTATCTTTATACTTACATTAACTTATGTAAACATATGTTGATAGCATCATTTTCCTTTTCCTAGATATAGATATTAAAGATTAAACAAATAAAATTAATATTTAATTCTATCTCTTTTATACTGTATGGAGTAGTATTTATGATTCTGTGTTGGTGAATCATAATCA
This sequence comes from Hamamelis virginiana, assembly GCA_017140935.1. NCBI lineage: Eukaryota > Viridiplantae > Streptophyta > Magnoliopsida > Saxifragales > Hamamelidaceae > Hamamelis > Hamamelis virginiana. The sequence goes on from JAESVK010069070.1 coordinate 3,343, forward strand.
TAATTAACAATCCACCAAAAAGATCAAATAGCTAGATCTCTCTACCAATAAAACCTCGGGAAACGCTCATAAAACATTCCCTCCATTTCTCTCTCTCTCTCTTCAATTTAAACACTCCACTCTGTCACTTTCCCATCATCATTTACTTCCCACTCTGTAACAATCTCCACCTCTGTCTCCACCTTCTCTACAGCACACACATTTATATATGACTGGCTTCGGTGGGGCACAGAAGCAGCAAATGCGAGTTGCCGATATCCTCAACTCCGACGACGGCGACGGCGACATCGACGGCGGCGATAAGGTTGATCCTTTCATCATGGCAGATGGTGGAAGAAGAAGAAGAGAGGGGTGCAGGAGCTTCGAGTGTATATCGCCGCGGGTGATTCTGTCTAGATGGTTGTCATCCTTGAAGCGATTTAGGAGGGGGGTAGAGCAGGGTGAGAGGAGAGAGAAAGAAGAGAGGAGAGATAAAGAGGGGGGAGAATGGGGTGGTGGGTTGATGCAAATGAGGTGTTCGATGAATGGTTTGAGTGGTGAATCATCGTCGTCTTTGATGGTGGATGGATGTAATGGAGATTCTGAAGCGGTTAATGAATTGGGTAATGGTTGAATTGTTTATATATTATGTGTTGGTGTCTCAAATATTACATATCAAATTGTCTTGGGTAATTAATCACCACTTCATGAGGCGTAATATCTGTGCATATGTGAATAATTAGCAAATAGAGTATTTCTTATAGTTCTAGTCAAATTAAAAGTTCTTTACACATATCTGAATGTTTCCAATATCACGTGGAGATGACATTTTTGCAAAGGAAAATGCTAAACTTCCCAAAAAAAATAAAAAATAATAATTATCCAAAAAGTATATCCCAAATGATGTAGTGGATGATCCACGCCTTCTCTTTTTAAGCAAACTCTCTACTTGGAAATAAATGAAGGGCCTGGATTCATTGGGGACACTTTTTTGGGAAATATTTTTTGGGATTTATAGCATTATTCGAAATAGAAAAATAATGGAAGCACTTACGGTTTCTGGATTTGAAATGAAGATGGAAACTGACATTAATTTGCATCATTTGTGGAATTCAAGATTTTTTTTTTTTTGGGTGGGTGGAGTGTTGAAGCATAGCATTGATCATATTTGTGTATTTTATTGAATTTGAATTTCAAGCGAGGATTAAGAAAAAATTAAGCTTTAACCTTACCATATGTGATGTTGCCATTTTGTCATTTTATTAGCTTTGAGTGGTCATTTAGCACAATTCTCTTATCTGGTTTGTCACACAAAACTGTGGATTTAGTATACTTTCCTTGTTTCAGTATCAAATTTCATGGCCTCAGCAAATATGTCCACTCTTTTTCTTTTTTCTTTTTTCAAGTATTATAATTTATGCCATTTTTTGTTTTGTTTCCATTTTAGTAATTTTTTTAATAATTTATTTATACAGGACTGTATAGGAAGGAGATGTCTTTTAACTTGGGAGTTGGATTTGGTCTAATTTTCCTTATCACTGCAAGTAAAAATGAACTTAATAAGATGATGGAGTTGCGAGCACAAATGGAAACACTTCTACAAAATGCTAAAGAGGAATTGCAAAGGAAAGATACACTGTCTAAACCATCTGAGTCAAGTGATAATCTTGCTTATTCCACAACTGACATTGAAGAAAGTTTAAACACTAATGGCCATCTTTCACTTCAAAATCATACACTATCACACATTCTACCAGATTCAGAAACCACCATGGTATGTGATCAGAGTTTGAAATATGATACACCTAGAGAGGAAGAATGTGTAGAAAAAATGGATCAGATTGAGGCAGAACTTGAAGCTGAACTCGAACGTTTGCAGCTCCACTTGGATATAGAATATTTGTCGAAACATCGACAGCAGGAAAGAATTGAGGTATGTGGCATTATTTGTCATTTTATGTTTTTTTTTTTGCTTCTGTCATACATCAAATGTACATATGAAAGAACCAAAAAAAAGGGTATAACATCTTATTATCAATGAGATTTCATTTTATTTGAATAATCAATGAATAGTGCCTGCACAAATTAGGCAAATGCTTATTTGTACCATGAAATTGGTAAAATTTTCGAAATATAAATTTGAACTTTCTCCTTTTCTTTTGCTTTGTTTAAGTGAGCTGTCTCCTCTGCACTTCTTTGTATTTGTACCATGAAATTGGTAAAATTTTCGAAATATAAATTTGAACTTTCTCCTTTTCTTTTGCTTTGTTTAAGTGAGCTGTCTCCTCTGCACTTCTTTGTATCTGTGGTTGTGTGTCAGTCAGTCAGTGTATATGTTTGTATCAAATGTTAAGTCCAACATGGGCATTTGTGCTACCTATTTTATATCATTCAAAGTTGATGATCTATTTCTCATAGTATAACCTTTTCTTTCTCATTTATTGTCTGTTATGTTTAAGGAACTATGTACTGCTACAAAGTATCACTACAAGTATCTATACAAAGAAAGAAATGCTGTGAATTTCCAAAACTATCTATTGGTGAATTTCCAAGACTACCCCTATTCCTCCTTTGTAGTGATACTTGTAACTTGTAGCAATACTTTGTAGCGATGCATAGCATTACTTTATGTCTAATCAGCCACTTTTTTTTCCTTTCTGTTATGCTATTTTGTGTACAACATTTGAGTAACAGAATACTTAGAGGTGGAAATTTGTGTTCGTGGTTCATGTTTGTGTTGAATTGAGACAAAGGTACTCGCAAGCGCACATGACAGCCTGATCATTACCCATTTATTAATTGTGTCAAGTTTTCAAACACAAACAGGACCTGATTACTAAAGAGGTAGCACGGCATGACATGCACAATCCATTCAATTATCGGACTGTGTTTTGTTTGACTCCTGTATGATCCAAAGTAGCTTATTTACCTATTTAAAAAAGTTTTTAAACAATATATATATATATATGTATGTATGTATGTATGATATGTGGATTAAATAGGTATTTTGTTGTAGCTGTGTCAACACTACATAATTATTAAATGGGTCAATTTGGGTTAAGCCGTTTAGGTGAGTTGACATGACTACGGGCCAAACACGATTAAGGTAAACTCAAATCCATTAACTTCGTGTTGGGTTTATATTGTTATCACAGTTGTTCATATTGGGTTTTGCCACCCCTAAGAATGACTTATTTTCGCGTCTTGGTTTGATTAATATATATTCACAATTTGAGGAAACATGAGATTTTGATTGGTTCTTTCTTTTTTCAAAGAAACACACTTTTTTGCACTTGCCTTTTACACGAGCAAAGGAGAGGCATGATTATTTGTCAAGTGTTTTTTGTGTTGATAAAAGAGAATTTATTACAGAAGGAAACATCTCCTTTTGAAAAATGCATTTTGTTAAATGTTCTGACAAAGAAGGGATGAACATAGAACTATTGAAGGATTATTGACAATTCAGCTACACAGTTTTTTTCTTTTTGTGTGGAGTCCTTGACCCCAGTTTCCCCTTATCAAATATTGTTTTTCTTGTCCCTTTAATGTGCTTGTCCTTTTGTTCATCCATTTCTTGGGTTACATCTTGTGATGTTCACCAGCTAAATCTCTTATGCATAGAAAGTCATCAATTAGTTTCATTCATGCCAATACCGAGGACTCTTGCAAATCACCTCTTCACATATCTTTTCCTCTCTAGAATGTTTTGCTTTCCCCTTAAAATTGGTGGGTTTTTATATGAGGCTGTGTTCGTTTGGACTTGGGCGAGAGTTTCAACTCTTGAGAATGTCAAACTCCCCTGGTTTCAAATTCTTGCTTATTAAAACTCGAGAGTTAAAATTTCTTGTTCGGACGGTGAGGGTAGTGATTCGGAGAGAGTTTCATTTTCGAAGTTACAAGATACTATCCTTGTTATTTTATTATCAGTTTACTCTTGAGTTGCCCAATAAATCTGTTTGATTCGGAATCATGGGGTAGGTAAATGTCACAGGTGATGAATCTAAATTGCACCAAGTTAACAAAACAAAGCAACGACAGAAAAGTAATAAAAAATATGGATTCTGCCAAACCAGGTAAAACTAAATGAAAGAGAACAGAGGAAGGGGAAAGAAAAGGGGTTCTGCGCGCCAAGCCTGTCAGAATTTATTTTTTTTTAAATTTTGGATTCAATCTTTGGACAAACATGAAATGCCACCGTGAAAACGAGAATTTAGAGATGAGAGAAGGCGACTGAGCTCCAATTCATCCGAGAAGAAGAAATCTGAATTTCTAGGGTTTTGAAATATGCGTTTGGGGGGTGGGGGTGGGCCGGTGGGGGGAGAGAGAGAGAGAGAGAGAGAGAGAGAGAGAAGCAAATGGGTGGGATGAAAACAATTACATGAAGATGGGGTGGACTGGAGAGTACATCTGCCATTGAAAGTTGAGGAGGTTGAGGGGTTAGAATATTTTTTGGTGATCGTACTCGCCAGGGTGGGGCTTATGAATGCTTTCACCTTTTGCTGGGAGTTGCATTTCCCATGCATTGCTGGAATTGAGGTGTTCCGAGAAATTATAAATCCAACCAATTAAGTGAAATGAACACGCCTAACTTTTCAATTCTTGGGAGTTGATTTCCTATCCCCAATTCCCACCAAACGAACACACCCAAAATGATTTGCTACAGTGTTTGGTTTAAGTTTGGGTTCTATTGAACATGCTTTCATTACTTCCTATTATGACGTGAGAGAAGAAATTGATGCAGGGAGAACCAAAAAGATTTAGGAACATGATACTGTAATCTATATGGATGCATGAATTGCCTCGATTCAAGAAACATGGATTGAAGCTTTTAATTCATAGGTCTATATAACCTTTGTTTGCTTATGTCGGTAATTTGTAATTTTCTGGGAGACTATCTACAAGGCTTTGATATTGGTTTTGTAGTTTTCTAATTGCAATCATGTTTATGCTGCTGTTTACACATTTATACTGTGACTGTTAGTGCATAAAATGAGATGGATAAGGAGTTTCTAACAACCTGTATCCCAGAAAGCAACTAGCAGAAGGAATAGAGCTATGTTCCTTCATTACGGACAGACAATGAAAAAAATTCATTTTCAACCAAGCTTTCTGCTCCTAGACCAAGAGTTATGAATCATTTGACATTTCTTGGATCTATTTTTCTATTGATCATATATTTCCAGATATACCAATTCTTTGGAATTATTTTTATACCAATTCCTACTTGAGATTTCAGTTTATCTTGTTGTTTCACTAGTGCATCTAAATAACTAAAGATTAAATGGCAGGTGGCTGTTGAGGACACTGCTCCTGGAGGAAGCCTCAGCGCTAGTTTTGGAGAAATGGTTGACCCTCTCATGGCAGGCACAGGTGATAATTGTGTTGTTCCTCCAAATGAACTTGAGAGAAGGTTGCATGAACTTCTGGAAGCAAGACAGGAAGAACGGATAAAAGAGCTGGAAGCTGCTTTAGAATGTGCCAAATACAAGCTTCACGAGAAAGAAATAGAAGTCTCTTGGTGGAAAGACACTGCACAGCTTATTTCTCAGCATGTTCCAGAAACTTCACGGCTAATTTCGCAGCGTCTTATGGAAACTTGTCACTTAGGTGAGCATCAACCGTACAAAAGCTTATATAATGAGATGTTGATCAAGTCATCATGCATCTGAAACTACAGTTGATCATAAATGTCCATTGTTTTCCCTTTCTTGTTCTTTTCTTGTGGATCAAAATGATGTGGAATGTAGTTGCTCAAGGTGTAATAGGGTTTTCTACCCAAAAAAAAGTGTAATAGAGGGAAATGAGAGACCTAAAACCCAGACCGAAAAGAGAGAAATGGGACTGGGATTTGAAATTGGAAATCGTCTTTTTTGTTCCGACTCAATTTACATGCTAGCATCAAGTGCACCTGATGCAACTTGCATCAAGTGGCATGCTTTAGAGCCACTTCCATAACATAATTTGAAAAACTGACCGTTGGATTAGATATCCCTCTCATGAATGTCATGTTTGCCAAAAATCACAATAATCCAACGGTCGGTTTATGAAATAACCGACTGAAAAAATGGTGACATTTTGAAGAACAAAATAGTTACAGTTTTTGGCAGTGAAATCTTTCAAAAACCGACCGTTGGATCACTGTGATTTTTGGCAAACATGACATTCATGAGAAGGGTATCCAATCCAACCGTTACTTTTTCAAAATATGTAATGGATGTGGCTCTAAAGTAGGTCACATGACATGAATCAAGTTGCATCAGGTGCACTTGATGGTAACATGCCTCTCTCTCTCTCTCTCTATATATATATGGCCTTACATATATTTAAAGAAGCTATTACATGTCTCGCATTCCTTTTTTTTTTCTTCTCTCCCTATTGATTTCGTGCTTCCAATATACTAAAAGAATGTGGTGTACATATAGTTACGATTTCAAATTGATGCACATGAAGAAATCTCTGATAAGGCATGGAATAGATTGGTCATTCTGCAGCCACAATCGTGCATGTTTCTTTCATTCACTCTCTGAATCTTAATTATCTTTTAGTTATTGGTGCATCATTCAACTATCAGTCTATAATGTGCTACACTTTTGATTTTCTTATGAATAAATATTGTTCTGAGTTTTAACTACAGCATTTTATGAGTTAGTTTCCCACCAATAAAAATCATCCTCCTCATCTTATGACAGCATTCATTTATTCAGGTGCTAAGAGCAAGAGCAATGTTGTTTAAGGCAAGTGCCTAACAATCCTTTTCCAGATTTTGGCACCAGTGCCTATCTGATTCCCGATCAGGGACTCCTGTGTGTTTCTTCATGTTGCTTGCATGTATAAGAAGAGAAATCTAGACTTGTCAATGAATCTAATTCAGAGAGGTGTACGGGTGATTCGAATTCGATCTGATAAGTCAATTATATGGTCTGATCAGAACCGAATCAATGGATAAGTCAACAAATCATATACGTGTGTGTGTATATATATAGTCCTGATTTAGTTAGCATATGATGTAAGCATGAAGCCCATAAATAATTGTAGGATGCATATTTTGAAAAAATAACCGTTATATTAGATACTGTACTATGGACATCATGCATCCCAAAAATTACAGTCATCCAATGTTAGACTTTCAAAATATAGCTATGAAAAACGATGATTGTTGAAAACTGTCACACATTTTCTCAATGATATTTATGAGAAACCGACAATCGGATCACTGTAATTTTTGGTATACATGATATGCATAAGTACAGTATCTTATCCAACGGTCAGTTTTCAAAATATGCATCACACAATTATCTATGAACTTCTTGCTGACATAAGATTATATATATATATATATATATATATATATATATATATATATATATATATATATAATGATCAAGTCAGCATATGATTATATAAGCTTATGTTAGCATGAAACCCATAAATAATTGTGGGATGCATGTTTTGAAAAGCTGACTTGATCATTTATATATATTTACACAATCCCGATCTAGTTAGCATATGTTTATATATCTTATGTAAGCATGAGCTAATTTTAGGATATATATTTTGAAAAACT